>CANYLF014800368.1:0-13387 GCA_948193215.1 Bocquillonia castaneifolia
TCCTCAAACATTCGAACACTACCATATAACCAACTCCAACTATTATTTCTTTCAATTACACCCCTCCTACACATAATCATCAATGAATAAACCACAATTAACAAAATTAAACATACTAATGATGCCAATTAACTACTAATGAATGTAATTAAATTTGGGGATGTTACATTTTAGAAACATGATTCAAAATGTAACATGATGTATTAATGGCTTCTGCCCAAAAAATAAGTTGGTAAACTATATTCATTAAGCATTGTTCTAGCCATCTCAATCATTGCATGATTTTTCCTTTCTACAACAACATGTTATTGAGGAGTTCTTGGACATGAAAAATTATGAGAATACCTCCTTTAGAGCAAAAATTTTCAAAATTTTCATTTTCAAATTTTTTTCCATGGTTGCTCCTCAAGAAAGTTATAAAATATCCTTTTTCATTTCAAACATATTTTGCAAAAAATTTAAAAGTTTTAAAAGCATCACTTTTATGAGTAAGGAATGCAACCTAACAAAATCTAGAGTAGTCATCATTAATGACATAGGTGTAGTGTTTTTCATTCAAGCTAGCTACTTTTGAAGGTCCAACAAACTCCATATGAAGTAATTCAAGTTGTCTAGAAGTACTTACTTGATTCTTTGGTTTGAAGGAAGATTTTGCTTGTTTTCCCTTTTGACAAGTTTCACAAATCTTGTCCTTAGTGAATTTGATTTTTGGTAAGTCTCTTACAAGCTCCCCTTTACTTAGGCTATCAATTAAATCCATACTAGCATGCCCAAGCCTTCTATGCCAAAGCCAAGCATCATTAGCAACAAGACACTTCACATTTTGGTTAGTAAGAGTGTGTAGTTCAATTGTATAGACATTGTTAAGTCTTTTGCCTTTAAATACTACTTTGTCATCCAAAGACTTAGTGACAAGGCATGTATCTAAATCACAGGCCACTTTCAAACCTTTGTCACACAATTGACTTACACTAAGGAGGTTGTAAACCATAAACTAGAAGCACATTTTCAATACAAGTAGAGGAAACCTTACCAATGGTGCCAAAGTCAATTACCTTACCTTTGGCATTATCACCAAATGTTACGGATCCACTTTTTTTCATCTCTAGCTTAGAGAAGAGACTCTTATCACCGGTCATGTTCTTAGAGCATCCACTATCAGGATACCATTCACTTGCTCCAATTGACGTTTTCAAGCATACCTACAAAAGAAAATTAATTCTTTATTTTAGGTACCCAAACAAGTTTGGGTCCTTAAGGGTTAGCATTAACAAAAGTACATAAACCAAGTTGCTCCCTCCTAACATGGAAAAACACATTAATGTGTCCATGTTTCATGCAATAATGGCATTGAACATTAGGAGAGGAGGTCCTTTTGCTCAAGGTCTTTTGCTTTGTGTGATGTTTCTTAGGAGCTTGGCCTTTAGAAGTTGGTTTACCATTAGGTTTGCCTTGAGGCTTGTCTTTTGACTTGCCTTATGGCTTCCCTTTGGGTTTGCCTTGAGAGGTGTCAGTCCTCTTGACCAACTAGCCCTTTGGTGGCTCATCTCCTTGCTTGGTCTTAGGCTTCCGACCTTTAGTCTTAGCAACATAAACACTTAAAGTTTATGGTGGTGATGATGATTTAACAAATGTGGTACTAAAAGTCCCACAAGAGGTTGAGCATTCATTGAATCCTAAGCCATGTCTCACAAGAGGAGGTCTTTGTGACACCAATAAGGTATCAAGATTCTCCTTGCCCTTATGGAACTTGACAATGGATTCTCCATATTCTTCTAACTCACATTTCAATGTATCATTCTTTTTTGTAAGAGTCTCCATTGAAGAGAGTTTGAACTGAGAAGCAAGTAGTTGACCTTTAAGCTCTCCTTGGGAAAGTTTAAGTGCCTCTACTTGAGCTCTTAAATCATTAACTTCCCTATTACTTGCCTTATAAAGCTTTTTGGCTTCAATCTTTTCACATTGAAGGCGAGTACATTGAAAGTTAAGTTCTTTGATGAGTTCAATGGGATCATCATCATTGGTATCATCATCACTATTACAATCGAAAGTATAAGAAGGAAAAATAGGTAAGCAAGAAATATTTACCTCACTAGAAGAGTCTTCAATGGCCATGAATGTAAGATTAGCGGCTTCATCCTCATTCTCATCTTCGCTTTCATCATCCTTTTTTGAAGAGGATGATGATTGATCATTTTTATCCCATCTGGCACTAAAGCTCTTCTTGTGCCTTCCTTTGAGAGTAGGACAATCCGATTTGATGTGCCCCTTATTGCCACATTCAAAGCACTTCACTAAGGAGCCACTCTTCTTGGAGCTTTCTTTACTTCTCCTTTTATCCTTGCCTTTGCTAAATGACCCTTTTCTTTCTTGAATAATCCTTATCACTCTCTTGGAGAGTAATACTAATTGTTCTTTATTGGGGCCACTCTTTCCTTCTTCATTTTTGCCTTCTTCACATTTTTCTTAAGAGGCTTTGAAGGCAATTGTTTCCTTTTTCTCCTTTTTCTTCTCACTTGCTTCTAGCTTTTCATCTTCATCATAGTTCATCTCATAAATTAAGAGATTACATATGAGCTCATCGATTCTCATGGTGGATAGATCCTTTAAGTCTTCAAGTAAAGCAATCTTAGCCTCAGACTTCTTCCTAGTCAAGGACCTAAGAATTTTCTTGTTGACTTCACCCGGACTATAGATTGTGCCAAGTTTCCTTAGGCCTTCCATCAAAGCTAGAAGTCAATTGGTAAGTGAGGTGACATTTTCATCGGCTAGCCTTTTGAAGGTTTCATATTGATAAACAAGAAGTTCAATCCTTTTGTTCTTCACATCCGTTGTGCCTTCATGGTAGTTTACCAATGTTGTCCATATGGCATGGGCGGTAGTACAATGAAGTACTCTAGCACACTCTTCTCTAGATAAAGAACCAACAATAATAGACATAGCTTTGTGGTTCTTACCATTCCTTTTTTGATGAGCATCCACCCAATCCTTTCTGTCAAGTGTTGTTGTCACCTCGCCTACGGTTGTGGTTGGTGGTGTCCATTCAACTAGGACTTGATCCCAAACATTGATTTGGTCACCATCCAAATAACATTGCATACACAATTTCCAATAAGGATAGTCATTTCCATCGAAGTAAGGTCTCAAGATTCAAAAACCATCACCCGACATCTCTAGTGATCTTCAAGCTCCTACTTGAGGCATAAATGAGCTGTTAGGCTCTGATACCAATTGAAATACCCAAAAGAGGGGGGGGGGTGAATTGGTGTGGAGTTGAAAAATAAAAATTGCTTTGGAGAATAGACAAGAATTTGTAGTGGTTCGGTCCAACTCTTGACCTACGTCCACTTCTCGTAAATACACTCTTTGGGGTTCCACTACCACAAATGGATTACAAGGAAATTTACAAGGCTATCTCCAACCTTTACAATGTGAGATTTTAAAGGCAATCTCATGATCTTTACAATGAAGATTTCACAGGCTATCTTGAACCTTTATAATGAAGATTTAGCAGGCTATCTTCAACCTTTACAAAGAAAATTCTAAGGCTCTCTCCAAAGCTAAATAATGAGTTTTACCCAAGGCTCACTCATAAACCTTAGTGTTTACAAGGCTAACACCAAACCTAGTGTTTACAAGGCTAACACCAAACCTCACCCAAGTGTTTCCCAATCCTTATAAAGATTGACACTTGTACAAGATAGAAAGATCACTCAACCCACGCAATAAATGCTTTAGAGTTCTAACTACCCACATACAATAAATTCATAAAGAATTTATTTACAAAGAAAATTTAGAAAATAATTTGCAAGAGTTTTGGCTATCTAAGAATGTGTGTTTTGTTTAAACAAAATTAAGAAGGATATTTATAGCCATAAACCCAAAACTAGCTGTTAAAAATAATCCAAAGTGAGTCACCAATGGATAGTAGAAATTTGAAACAAAGGTCATGATCGATTACCATGAATCGCGGGTGTGAAACCATGGTCATAGGCTCAAAGTTTGAAACATCCTCCAACGGTCATGTTGAAAAAGAAATCACGGGGGTGATTTCATATGTCACGGTGAAATCATCCTTCAAAAAATGCCTTGGGGAGTGCCTGCTAGTTCTCAATATCGCTGGGACGATCTTCCAATTGTGGGCGTGATCTAATGGACCAGAGAATGCCTTTGAAATGTGCCTTCTGTTTTCCAATATCGCAGGGGCAATTTCACTAGTCAAGGGTGTGAAATAGTGAGGCAGTAGCTTGCATTTTACACTCAAATGTACACCTTAAATCACGGAGGTGATATCCATTTCACAGGCGCGGTTCAATTTGGTTGCGGGGTGAAATCCATATCGCGGAAGTGAATTACAAGTCATTTTCCAAACTTGATTTTTGCTCAAAGATCTTTAACCTACACACTTACAAGCTTTGTCAAAATCAAACAAAGGTTGTTAACCTCAAAATAAGATGGATTGATGCCACCAAGGCCAACAGTGTCATTCCTCCAGTAATTCTTGCCTTAAACCTCCCTATTGGCACTTCCTTGGATAAAGCTAATCAGACCCCAGCAATAATAAGCGCCCTCTAGAACCATTACAAAACTTTATCCTGTAGCATTCACTTGGTTCCTAAGAACTATGTTGATTCTTACAGAACCTGGTAGCAGATGACTTATTCCAAATTGTTGACCTATTGTAGACACCTGATTTTTGGATGCAGGTACGTGGAAGCGGTGAGAGAGCCCAGTTATGAATACGGTCCTACCTGGACCACTCTGCCACCCAGTTTCTCATGGAAATGAGCTGAAGGGTCGAAAATGATTTCAAAAGTTTTCAAAATAAGCTTTTAGGCCCAATTGATGGTCCGGCTGGATGTCCAACTATCCAGCTGAACCTTTAATATCCCCACACAGACCACATGCTATAAAAGCATGTTTTAAGCCTAGAAGCCCAACTGGCCCATCAACGATCATTCGACCGGATGTTCACCAATGATTTGGTCAGATGATCACTTTGATATGACAGGTTATGGGGCAAGATACATGAACCCATAGTGCACTCGAGACCTATAACCTACACCGGCTTATACCCATGCTGTAAGCAAGTTGCTGAAAAAGATTCAATTTTCTCCTATAAATACCCTAAGTTTTTACACTTGAAGGGGGACTCTCTTTGGATAGAAAAAGGGGGAATGAAAAAACACTCAAAAGCACGCATACAAACTCATTTTCAAAACTCAGTTCCACTACGAATTCATTACACAGTTCTTTGGGTCTTCGAAGGAGGAGACTACTTCAGGCCCAAAAGCTCATTCTCTACTAAAAGCAGTAACCTACCTCTATTTTGAGGGCAACCAACCATCCACAAAGCATCCATATATCCAAAATAAGCTTATTCTTGCACTTATCTATTCTTACTTAGCTTACTGTAATTTTCTATATTTTATATACTAACTTTGTTTCATATTCTGATTGCATATATGAGCCCTACGAGAGGCCATGAGGATGCAGAACCAACTGGAACCAAGTTTGGAGCTTCGTAGCCCAAGCCCCAAACTTGAACAGTGTCTTGACCTGAGAATTTGGGTTACTACCATAAGCCAATTTTACAGCCTAGAATAGATCCATAGGAGTAGTTTAAGACCTTGATGGACATATGTATTGGTTACTTGCAAGATATTGTAATAATACAGGGGAAGACATAATTGGAGCTCGATTTACAGGTCCAGCTGAATGTTTGATAGTCCGGCCAGATGTTCATGAGATCCGGCTGGATGTTCATGACCCAAACGGATGTCCCACTTGCTTCGATTATTTTAAAACTTGGGCCTGGCCAAAACTGAACATTCAACCGAACCACCAGCCAAAGATTCGGCCGGACCTTCAAGATGGGGGGAGGAATTGAAGAAAAAATAAAACTATGGATCGACTGATTCGAAGCTTCAAGGTCGGCTGACGAGTCCTCTACGGGACAAATTGGTCGATTAGTAAGTCTCTCTTGTTATTTTTATGTAAATCACCTAGAACTAACTATAAATAATTAATCGGACATTTATAATAGATAAAGACCCGGTAATAAGTACAATAAAATGGTAGAAACTCATTTCACCTTTCCTTTCTTTAAGGGTGTATGTATATTAATGCCATTCCAACATTTCAGGTAAATAATAAATGAATTAATGTGCAAAAATTAACTTGTAAAATATATTAGAAACTGACCGTGGATGTTATGCATGTAAATGAATAAGATAATAATCCACTCGGCTAACCATCGTTAAAATAAGTAGTAACCCACCAATACAACAATCAGCACTTAATCAATTGGGGTTAACTACAAATGACTTAATGCAGGACTAAAGCTTATTAGAAATAATATTTAGGCATGCCCCATGCATTGCATCCTACTACTTTTCGGGTGATTTATCGCTTTATATTGTTTGTCTCTAGTAGGAAATAATGACCTCATTACTTAATTAAATGGGAAATTGCATCAAGAATGGATGACGCAATCCGAACCCAGAAATCATCTGGTGTGATGACGAATGGGGGATTCCTGAGGAATCTATCTGTTTGTTAATCACTAGGTGATCTCGATGCAATTCAGGTGGCGACTCCACAACTGTTTTCATAAAATTCTAAAAATCCATCTAGTGAGTCTGTCGCCATTACTATTAGACACCAACTGACTGGCAGGCTCCCAGGCGCTCTGTCCATAGTGGCGACTCCACTAGGGAAGTTTTTACAAATAAAAATGAATGAAGATTCTGAGCAATTTTTCATCTTTTTAATTAATTTGGTCATTGTTCTCCTTTTACATTGCACGTAGTTCTACATTTCTAGGGTCATTACAAAACCCCGATACCATTTATAATGTAATTCAATGATTCCACACTAGTCTCTTGGATTGTATTATCAGTGGATAACTCACAGTGAATTGGAATCCTACCCCATACTGTATCTCCTACCATCTTAGCAATGGTTAATGGGAGTCTGACTGTATGGGAGCTTTCCTGGCAAAACCAAAGAGTCTAAGCCCAGCATGTAATGACAATAGAAGTTTCCACTAGGTTGTACCCATTAATCCTACTTGCTGTAATGATGCCATGAGTATTTATGATCATTAAGCCTAAAGCCTATGCCGAAACTTTGCCCACCTAAGGATGGAATTTAGGTACAAGGATACAGACTCGATTATCATAAGTGCTATTGTTTGCTAGGATAGCTTGAGAGAACGCTTATATACGATGGGGCTATCATTCCCTGTTGATGACATAAAGTACCCCAGCCTAAATAGGAAATGGATTTTGACCAACGAAACAAGTGTGTTGGACTAATAAGGTTAGAAGGCCTACTATTTGGCAGTAATTATTATGTGTACAACTAACTATTTTCTTATTTCCTTGTCATGTTTACATGCATACATACATCTGCACTCATGCATACTACTAACACTCCTGCCTTACAGTAAATATTGAGTCTCGATCGACCTAGAAATGAGTAGGAAGACGTTTAGTTTGAGATCGTGTTGCACAGGGAGAATTCAGTCTGAACAGGATGTCTGGATCAAGTCAAAACTTCAACATGGAAGCAATGATGGCCGCTCTGATGGTTATGATTAGGGAAGAAGTCCAGAATGTCGTTAACACAGATAGAGCGCCGGAGTATCCGCCTCCTAAGGGAGAAGACAGAAACAATGACCAAGATGCCATTTCAATCTTGACTAGGAAAATGGAACAATTGCAAGATATAGTCAAGGGAAAGAAATTTGATGTTGACTTTGACCTGGACATCATGGGGGTCAAAGGCATAAAGAAGTTACCTCCCAAATTTACTATGCCTGACATGTAGAAATTTGACAAAACTGGGGATCTTAAGCTCCACATTAAGTAGTATGGTCCCATCATGGCTGCTACACCTTCAGATAATGAATAGAAGGTGGCAGTGTTCCCTTTATCCTTAATTGGGATAGCTCAATATTAATACCACTGACTACCCACCACTGTTCAATCTGACTGGAACGCGCTCTGTGATGCATTCATGGGACAATATTCATACAACACCAAACTAGAAGTTTCCTTAAGAGATTTGGAGATGACTGAATAGAAATATAATGAATTATTGGCTGATTTCCTCACTCGTTAGAGGAATAAGGCGGCTTTGCTTAAAGATAGACCTTCAGAAAAAGACCAAGTCAGAATTGTGGTCTGCAATGTGCTCCCAAGCATGATAAAAACCCTACAGATTATGAATCCCAATACCTTCGGTAGCTTGTATGATGATGGGTTACAATGTGAAGAAATAGAGGCTAAAAAAAAAAGAAACCAGAGAGGGAAGTCCACTTATAAATGTCCCTCCAACACGAAAATAATTGATGTAAACCTTATCACTAATTGAAAATTCTCCAATTTCAGATAACCCTTTGTCCAAAGTATTTGAAAGACTCAAAAGACAAGGCTTGATTAAACCCGAATCAGCCAAATTTCCACCTAACGCAAATTCACCAAATCACAACCCTAATGCTTACTACAATTTTCACCAAACACCTGGACATTCCATAGACAACTGTATCAAACTTAAACACACCATCCAAGACCTTATTAAAGCAGAGAAAATCATTGACCTAGATAACCAACTATTTGTACCTAAAATAATTTGGCCTATTATAAGGCTAGGTCTAGTTGGTTTGACTGTCCAAAATAGACAGATCCGGTTCCAAAGATTCTTGGTTGAATGGAGATTACTTTAATAAGGCTTTTGTGATAGGAGATCTAGGAAAAATGAGAGCCAGATCTGGTAATGAATGGAAGATATGAGGACTAGGGGGTTTGATGGAATAAAGGAAATACCAAGGGAAACTATAAAGATAGACCTGGTATGAAAGGTCTAAGAGAGAAAAATTAACTAGGCCTAATAAGAGGCTAGCAAAGAGGTTAGGTCTTGTATTCTCAAGTTGACAGCAATGTTAGTTATAGTAGGCCAGACCTGACTTTAAAGGAGTTTGTGAATTTTAAACAATTAAATAACAGGACGGTCTAGATCTTGGGATAGACCAAAAGTAAAGTAAAGGGAATTATTGTCTGAGGCCTTGACAGATCAGCAAAAGGCAAACGGACATCAGAAATGTAAAGGGTAATGAAGATCGCTACAGCCTTTTGATCTGGCACGGGAATAAGGGGTCATGTTTGAGCAAGAATAGGCTGTAACGGTGAAGGGAATGATGCATGATAGGGGAAGATTCTAGTAAAGATCACCATGATCAGTGAGTGGTGAGAAAAGCGGAGATTTCCATAAATAATGCAGACGAGTTGATGAGCAGAGATTCACAAGTAACAAGATGGCCAAGAATGTGGGAAGCATGGATACAAATTAGCTAAATATTCACGGTAACTGTGAATGGACAAGTGAGGTTGTTAGTGCTTTCGAGATCCAAGGAAGAGTGTGCATGGTGGTAACGGCTATGTTTCTAGCTGTTTCTGCAAAGGAACTGCTCCATAGTAGGGAGAACCACTCGTCAAGTATAAAAAGGGGATGAAGGGAACAGAGAAGAGGACCGACAGCTACAGAATCAAACTTCAAGAATTACAACAACTACAATTTAGTCCAAACATAGCACAACTTAGCTTAGCTTTATCGTAGAATCCATCTTCATTTTCAATTTTAATTTCAGTCTCATTGTATTTAGTTGAACTTTAGTATTTTAAGCATTTCAATTTTGTTTCAAGTTTATTTCCTTTTGTTAGCGAATCAATTCCTTTTACATTTAATCTTTTAATTTCCTATTCAGTCAATTCGATCATATATACTAGTTCTTTAATTTAATAGCCAGTTCTAACAGTAATTATTTATGTTACTAGATCTGCATTTTCATCATATTCACATTGAGTTTTTAGTGGCATCTGTGGGATACTTTCATAGTGGATCCACACCCACAAAATGTTTGACAAGTCAGGTGCATCAGTTTGGAGATCTACACTCCCTGGCATGCTCAAAGCAAAGCGCAAATTTGGAGTAGATCTGTTCTAGGACTAGATCCAGTACTAGATCCACTAGTCCTAAAAAAAGGCAGGAACAATCTTTTTTGGCATGCCTAGTAGGATGTCATTGAAGATGCCTCCAAAAACTAGAATCGAAAAAGAAACGGTCACAGCACCTCAGGATGCTGAACCCGTTCCTGCAACAGCAGAATTTGAAGGGATGGTTCCTCACTTAATGGAGACCTTCGAGCAAATGTCTCTAGTTAATCCTTTGTATGCAGGTACCAGCGAGCCCATTAGGGGGCATACCTCAACAAATTCGGACACTATTTCCAAGACTTGAAGGCCTTCGTAGGCCTGATCACGGACGGAATCCAGGAGTCCTTCAAACTGATCCAGCTCTCCATCAATGAGACCAACTCGGTGAATGCGAGGGCTTTAGGGGACAGGATTTCAGAAAGAAGGGAACTAAGCCTGTCCATGGCCAGAACCAATTTGGCTATTGGAAGAAGAGGCTCTCCTACCCCGAGGCATTCCACTCAAAACTTTGAGAGGCAAGGGCCTCCACCTCCTTCACCACCAATGACACTAGCTGCTGCAGCAGATCCCAAGCCATCCAGACCTTCTCAGTTTTCTAACACGGCAGCTGAAGACATGTATGTTATTCCTTCCTAGAGAGATGAGCATACTGTCCCAAATGAAAGCAGTTTCCAGGGAAGCATACCAACACCAGGCATGACTCTGCAAGGAATCCATGTTCCACAAGCAGGTAGGGGAGGACAAGGTCTCCAAGTTGCAGGCCACCCAACTACAAGACAGGGCCCCATAGAGTTTGGAAACTTCGGTCCACCCTCACCCGGGGATGGGAATGGGCAGTTTCACCAACACCCGCCTGAGCATGTCCAAGCTTTGAGGGACCAGAATCTACACCATCATCCACCACTTTCTCTGAGAATGCAGATTGATATGGAAACCTTAAGGGAAGCAGTCCAAGAACTATATGGGCTAGGCCTCAGACAGATAGGCCACCTAGAGTTCCACAAACCTTATCATGAATACATTGATAGGGAGAATCCTTATCCTAGAGGATGTCGAATCCCAAATTTCACTTTATTCTCAGGAGAAGATGGCTTTTCTACCATGGAACATATAGCCAGGTTTACGATCCAATGTAGTGAGTTGGCTAATTTAGATAATTTTACTTATTTAAAATTACGCCTGTTTCCCAATTCTCTTACAGGTCCAGCCTTTTCTTGGTAGGCTTCATTGCCGAGAAACTCAATATTCACATGGGCTGATATGAAGAAACAGTTTCACACCCAATTCTTTAGAGCTCAACTGAAAGTCAGCATCATTGAGCTGTCTAGAATCAAGTAGAGACCTGGAGAGAATGCATACATGTACATCTGTAGATTTAAGAAGATGAGAAGTAGGTACAAGATCCTATTGCCTGAGAATGAGTATGTGAAGCTAGCACAGAGAGGTCTGGACATAGAACTACTCAAAAAGTTCCAAGACATGGAGTTTCGAGACCTTTATGAGCTGGCGACCAAAGTATCAGAGTATGAAGAATTGCTAAGGGAACAGAACCACCAAAAGAAATCTTCAATGGGAACCTACATCCAGGAAGTGAACTCGGTGGGGGCTGCTATAGCTGACATCACTGACACCCAATATTGTGTATGCCCCATATTGGAAAAGAAGACACCAGAAGCTTGGAAGAAACCCGTGGCTTCTAGCGGCATGCCGCAACATAATTTTGATGTTTCCAAAATAGAAGAGATCTTTGATTTCTTAGTTAAGGAAAAGTTTATCATCTTTCCACCTGATCATAAATTGCCTTCATCAAAAGAATTGAAAGGGAAGAGTTACTGCAAATTCCATAACACATTGAACCACACCACTACAACATACTGGGCATTCAGAAACATCATCCAAGATCTCATGAACAAGGGAGTTCTGAAGTTCCCTAAAAAGAAAAAAGCTATGTTGATTGATGAGGACCCTTTTTCGCCCCCTATGGAAGAGGTCCAAGCTATAGATCTACACCCTTCTAATCTCAGATTGCTATTGGTAATAAAGGAAAAACTGAAGGTGAAGGATTAGGAGATCATAAAGCTAAAAGAAGAGGTCAGAAGTTAGAAGGAACATAGGGGCATAATGTCCAAGGTATGGATCTCCAAACTCACGGTGGTTGAAACTTATGTGGTTAATCATGTAGGACCTCAAAAAAGAAGAGTGGTAGAAAGATCAATGTTGGGACCAGTAGAATAAAAGAAGAATGGAAACCGACCAGGTCTGGCTGAGATCGGATCCCAATATAAGAAGAAAGAGCAACAACGACCACCTGTGAGAGAATTTCAGCCTCAGTATGTGCTACCACCAAGAGATCCACCACACCAAGGGTGAAGCGAGGTCAGGCACCCTAAGTTTCCACAACAACTGACCCGCACCCAAAAATGATGGATCTAGAGGCAGAATGCCCATAGGAGATGGAGTCAAACAGTCAGTAGTGGAGAAAAGTGGGAAGAGCATCTGCTGGGAGAACTCAATGGTAAATATGATTACAAGATCAGGTACCCAAGAGGTCCATGTAACATCCACATCCATTATTACATGCATTAGTAATTAATTAGCATCATTAGTGGGGTTAATTTTTATTAATTCTGCATTATTAAGCATAATTGTGTGTAATGAGGTGCATAATATATTTTGGTAGAGTCATATTTGTGGCTATATGGAAACTTGAGTTAGTAAGGACCTAGTTGTAAGATAAGTTAAGGAGTTATTTGTACAAAAAATATGAGAGTAGGGTTAGATTGTTGGTATGGTTAAGATTGAGGGGGATTTTTGTAATAAGTAGTCTAGAATGTGGACAAGTGTCCATATGATGCTAGTAGATGACAAGTGGCATGAGGGGGTGAGGAAGAGTGGCAATATTAATTAATTTAATAATAATAAATAGTAATAATAATAATTAAATAATGAGTTAGTGGAGGATCTGTACAAGAATCCTACACTATTCCTTCTTCATCTTCTTCATCCTCTAAATTTCTCTTCTTACTTTGCCCAAACCTCCATTTTTCAACCTCAAGTTTTAAAGATATAGTAAGTTTAGTGGAGTTTAACTTGTCTAGAAGATTAATTGGAAGATTAGAAGCTTAATTGAGTAAGTTTATTTCCTCTTTATGATGGCTAGTATGTTAGGGTATTGTAGATTTTGGGGGTTATGGTTTCTTAAGAAGCTTATATGAGTAAATGTGCATTTTATGATTGTAAATGTGATAATTATGTGTTAAATGCTTCATTTACTTTGTAGGGGGTGATAACTTGCATAGAGAAAGGGGAAGTTCTTCACAAGCTCTTGACAAAGGAAAAGGAGTTTGAATTTTGTAAGTAAATAGCTATTAATACTAATTGGATGCTTA
>CANYLF014800741.1:0-13886 GCA_948193215.1 Bocquillonia castaneifolia
ATCTAATGTTAATTAACTATTGTTAACATAATTTCTCACAAATAATTATATGTTTTCAAGAATATAATAAAATAGATCATATGATAAAATAGATAGCATCATTATAAGAAAGCTTTGAATTCTAAAAATACCACATATAAATTCTATTTAATTATTTGCATAAAAGTTTAACTATAAACTAGTGTAATTTTGATAACTATCAATTATACCATAAATTTATAAAACTAAACTTCCAATTCTCCAAATAATACTTTAAAATGAATATTTATAAAAATGTATAATAAATTATTTAAATTTAAGTTCGAACTTATACACGAAATTAATATGAGAAACATATCGCATATTAAATTGGACACTAAAAAGATACAGAAGAAAAGTTATTATTAACAAGAAAATCCAAATTCTTAATCATAAATTTAAAACTCCAATTAAAATTTGATTTGTAAAGAATCTGAGAATTGCCGGATATTACAATTTTTATTATTAAATTTAACTCAATCCGTATGGACTTATATATTTTTTTCAATTATTATGTTTTTAATATATATTTAAAATTTTAATTATGAGTATTTTTAAATTCTAATTGGTTAAGGATTTTATTTTTATTAATAAATAAATATATCATAATACTAATTAATTAAGAAATTTCATATTTATTATTAATTAATTAAAATAATTATTAAATAACTATTTTAATCTTTATTTTAATAATCTAATTAGGGAAGAGAAAGTGGTCAGTTTGCCTGTTTTCATTTTCACTTTTATATATGTCAGAGATAGATTGTAAATTCGGGGGTGTTTTTGTCATTTACGTGCTATTAATCCCGATTAAGGAATAAGAACCCATGTTTGGCTGCCGAGAAAAAAGAAAAAAAATCCAAGAAAAATTTGAAAACATTTTTTTTATTAAGCACATAGAAGAAGGAAAAAGAGAGAGAGAAAGCAGTAGAAAGAGAAAGGTGATGGCAGCGGAGGTATCAATGTGCAGTAGCAGTAGTAATGTAAAGATAGACTTAACGCCTGAGGAAGAAAGAGTTTTGATTAGAGACATTGCTAGCACTGCTGAATCGAATACCAAAGAAGGAGATTTTTTCTATTTAATCACTCAAAGGTCGAACAAACAAAACCCTAATCTTCTCTTTTTTTATATTTATATTTATTTTATTTTGTTAATTGTTAATTTTAAGTCGGTGCTTTCTACTTATTTATTCGACAAAAGATGTTTGCTTTTTGATGTTGTGTGATAAAGTTTTTGTATTTTCATTTATTTATTGGAAGTTATATTGTTTTGAATGGTAATTTGGTGTTGGTTTTGATGAAAGCAGATGGTGGCAACACTGGATTGAATATGTGAACCATGAGCAGCAGACTAATAATACTACTTCTGCAAATGATGGTTTCTCGTCTACTGCTACTACTGCTACTGCTACCACTATGGAGTATTGTGATTCGGTTGGTTCTTCAAAGAGACCTCCTAGTATTGATAATTCTGATTTGATTTATGATTCTTCTTCATTGGATGATTCCCATGTCGGTAGTGTTGCGGTTCATGATAGTTTGCTAGAAGGCCGTGATTATATATTGCTTCCTCAAGAAGTCTGGAAACGGTTATATTCTTGGTG
This sequence comes from Bocquillonia castaneifolia, assembly GCA_948193215.1. Lineage (NCBI taxonomy): Eukaryota > Viridiplantae > Streptophyta > Magnoliopsida > Malpighiales > Euphorbiaceae > Bocquillonia > Bocquillonia castaneifolia. The sequence goes on from CANYLF014800741.1 coordinate 1,623, forward strand.
AGATATATATGTGCTGCACAAGTTTCTGTTCCTTTATTCTTTTTTTCCCCCTCTTGGCCTTTTTCTTATTTTTGCTAAATTTGCATTGTCTTAATACTTCTAAAATGAATGATTACTGATTTTAAGTTATAACTTTTGGTGAGAACTCCTTTTGTTTCAGTCTTTGATACTATGCGCAGAGGGCATTGTCAATATGAATTTGAAATCACAGGAATTGGGTTATAAAAGGAATTAATATCTTGTGGCGAGTTATCTAATTTGTACAAAGAGAATAGGAGGGATTTGCTCTTATAAATGGGAATTTGGAAGATTTATTGTAATTGAATTGCAATGTGGAGTATTAAGGAAAAGTTACTGAGAATCGCTTTTATTGTTGGTTTAGGTATGGGGGTGGTCCAACATTGGCACGGAAAGTAATATGCTCAGGTCTTTCTCAGACAGAGTTAGCTGTGGAGGTGTATCCTCTTCGCCTTCAACTACTGGTTATGCCTAAGGGTGACCGTTCTACTATAAGAATAAGCAAGAAGGTATGAGCTTGAGAGTTGTCATCATTTACCAATTACCACTTCGTTCAGAAACTGTTTTTTTTTTACCTTATTTGTACTGCCACTGACATGTTTGATGCTCCATCACTGAAAATTAACAAATTCAATTGATGATTTAGATGTGATAGATCTGATTTCAATTGTTAATTAGGTAAAAAGTGATTGATATAAACTATCCAAAGGTTAAACTGATAAGCGCTAGTCAATATGTGGAGTGTGATTCATATGACGTACTGAAGGTGAGCTGATTATTAGAACCACTTACATCATTTAGAAAAAACATTTTCTCTAGCTCTTAAGATTGCTTATTGGTCTCATCATATATAACTATACTTAAGATGATTATTATTATCAAAAAGTAGCTGCTATAGCTTAAAGATTTCTAATGTTAGAAGGTTCAAATTATTATAAGCTTTTGTTTTATCAAACTGTCCACAAACATATACTCTATTCATTTATCTGAAAACTGATAATTTTGGCAGGAAACAATTGGAGAGCTTCACAAAAGAGCTTGTGAAATTTTTGATCTCAACTTGGAACAAGTACAGGCTTGAATTATTCATTTCTTTTCTTTTACTCTCGTAGTTTCCTTTTTCTAGTTCTGAAAATTGGCAGAACATTTGTTTTATATGTTTTGGCTCCTGACAACCATATTTTCAGCATCTTAATATATTCTTCCTTTTCTTCTTTGACAGGTGCGCATTTGGGATTATTATGGCCATCGGAAGCATGCTTTAATGAATGACATGGATAAAACACTTGATGACGCCAACATACAGATGGATCAGGATGTAAGTTTTTTTTTTGTACATCAAGCTGTTTATTTTCATTCTAGAAGTTTTAGATTTGCTTCAGGTAAATTTTTCTGCGTCTATGTGACTTTCTTCCTGTTAGTATAATGTGGTTATGTGTGTTTTACATGTGTATGAAAGGTGATTTTCGAAAGTTTTTTGCTGTTTGATGTCTTATTTCTGAAATCATTTTCTTCTCAAAATGATGTTGGAATATTGAAGAAAATCAACTTGCTAGGGTTATACAACGTTTGTGGTCAATTGAAGTGAATTATGTTGGACAATCTGGATTTTTGTGATGGAAGTCTCCGCTCTCTATATTAAGCATAATTACAACTGCCCCATAGAAAATTTATGTGGGAATGTGGGAAGAGAACCTTACATCCTTCTAATTAACACTTCCTTTTCTTCCTATGATTTATAATGAAACTGAGAGGGGATAGGCATTACTTTCTTCCTATGGTCTATCTTAGAGATTCTAACTGCTGTTTGTAATGCTTCTTTGGTGGGCAAGTCCATATGACTCATTTCAGGGTTCTAGGTCATGCAGGGGCATTTTTGACATAATGTCATTTATCAGGGATGATGTAATTGGATGAAATGAAAACCTAGACTTATTCAAGGGTGAGAAGACTCTGATATAGTGAGAGAGTGGATGGATTGGTTTTGCTTTGTGGGGATTTGTGCCCTCTTTTAATAACATCCACATATTATTCTTCTCAAACTTTTTAATTGTTTGCTTCATGAGTGCTGTGTTCATATTTGCTCTTTTCAAGAATTTCTATTTGTAACACAAATCTTGCAAAGAGACTACTTGTTATAGAACTATTGGAAAGAACTTTGTTATAATGAACTTCAGTTGCATCAGAAAGGGCCTCAAAATTCAGATCTCAGAACGAGCCTCCATATGGTACATTGGGAAGGCTGTATTCATGTAGCCTTTTCTAGAGGATGCAACAAGCGAATTATTGTGCACTAGGGCACCAAATCTGTACTAATATTACTGATTTTAAATGGCCATGGCACTTGTAACTGCATCAGTGGCATTTTATTATTGAGAAAAGTAGCTGGGTCTGTACCATCATGTAACTCTTTTTTCTAACTTCATTTTATTTTCGTAGTTTCTTTTCCTAGCAACTTTTATAGGAGGCATTCACCATAACTAAGTTCTTGCTTTTATTTTGTACACGGGCATTCACCATAACTAAGTTGCTTTTATTTTGTATATTGGTATGCTGCTGTCCAAATGTTGTGATTATGTTTGTATTAAAGTGCACATATATTTTGGTGGACAAACATGATGTCTTTGGAATACATTTGTGTGAAGAGTCATTTGCAAAATTGCAGAAGAAATGGTAAAATTATGATTACAGACACACACGTGTACTGATCAATTCATGAAGAGTGGCTTGTATGAAACCTTATGTGCATTGTTATTGAGTCCTTCAGAATCTATATTCTTCGAAGTGTTCTGGATACTCTATATTACATGGTGTTTTCTCCTTTTAACATTTTACTTCTTTTTTTTTTCCTCTACAATCATATATACAGATTCTGGTGGAGGTTCTTATCAATGTGAATGGTACTGCATTGAGTGGTTATATGAGTTCTATTATGGACAATGGATCTACTCAGAGGAAAGCTAGTTCTGTTCTTTTAGAACCTTCTAAGTCAAGCTTATCAATTGCAGGAGGTGTATCTGCAAGCAAGGGTGGTTCTAGAAGTTGTATTGCAGAGCTGCCGCAAGGTCAGAACCTTACATCTCCAGGTGGGGATTTGGATAACACATATGCAGTTACTGGTGTCAGTACAAGGGGGTCCTCTGGAGGCCTGACTGGGTTGCAGAACCTAGGAAACACATGCTTTATGAATAGTGCCATACAATGCCTTGTTCATACTCCTGAGTTTGTTAAATACTTTCGGGAGGATTATCATCAAGAGATAAATTGGCAAAACCCCTTGGGTATGGTGGTAAGTTAGAATTGAAATCTAATGATTATTGTTTATTAGATTATCTTTTCCCATCATGGTTAACACTTTAAGGTTCCATTTGTTGTCCAAAAGGTTTTCATTTTTCGTTTTTGAGGTGCATGTGAATACTGGTTAATAGAAAATGATTTTTGGTCTAAGGGAAAAGAAAGCAATTTTCTAGGAAAGAAGCAACTTTCAGTTCTCAAATCAAGAAGTGACTTCCAGTGCTCACTGTCACTGCTCAAGCTGCATAACCAATTTCCTCATATATTAGTTTTTCTTTGATTTCATTGGTTTTGCAAAAAAATTGTTGCATCTATAACCTGTTTACTGATAGAGGGTAGATGAAAAATAAGAGAGAAATAGGGGTCAGGGATAAAGAGAGAGTTAGAATGACATTTTATTATAAAAATAATTTTTTTTGATTGAATATTTGAATGATAAAATAATACATAACTTTTTCATTAAAAAGAAATTGGCTTAAGTTGATGCAGATGTCCAAAGGTTGAGGTACAGTGAATTGGCTTAACTTGGTAGTTGAATTAAATGGTTGGCTTTTTTTGGTCATTAGGCCTTCAAAATTCTATACATGCATTTAGGGCTGTAGTGTACAAACATATAATTGGACATAATGGGAATTGCATATGCACCATTGGAAATTGTGAGTCTCATTTGGACATGGCTTATGTTTTCTAGAAAAACACTTCTGCCTTCTAGCATGTAAACTTACATCGCCTGTCTGTCGATCGTGCTCATGCCTTGAAAATGCATTATGTGAGATTGCTTCGGATTATCTAATATTTCTGGTCAAGGGATGTAAAATTTTAACACGTAGGCAGAAGTCAGACCTGATGCTTGAATTTGCTTCTATGAGTGGGATATATTTTATATAGCCCAGTTTAGATATAGATTAATTAGACTCACCTTGTAACTGTGTGTTTTGATGAGAAGAACTAGATTCTAGGTTTTGCTTTTTAAAACTTCATTTAGCAGAATGCTGAGAAGTCATAGGACATGATCCACCTGGAACTGAACATGTTTTTTTTCCCCTTTATTCTGGTGTTCACCACTGTTCCAATTGATACACTTCTTCAAAATTTATTCAGTGGAAACATCCGTCTTTAAATTTATACTGATGTAGAATTGAACAAGGTGTTGCATTATACTGTATACCGGGAGCCATTTTTCACTATGAGATATAGACCAAACCTTGAGGTGTGAAGTTATATGCATCCGAGTACAAGGCTATCTGGTAGATTGTTTACTGAATTTATGTTCGTGTCACTATCATGCTGAAGTCGATCAAATTAAACTGGCCATGCTGCAGGGTGAGCTTGCTATAGCATTTGGTGAGTTGCTCCGAAAGCTGTGGGCACCTGGTCGGACACCAGTTCCCCCTCGTCAATTTAAAGCGAAGCTGGCTCGTTTTGCACCTCAATTTAGTGGCTATAATCAGCATGATTCTCAGGTTATAAAGTGATATAAATTCTTCGTTAATTCTGTGGTCTTGCTCTTTCCCCACTTTAAAATGTTTTTCATTGTTTCAGGAGCTTCTGGCATTTCTCTTAGATGGCCTTCATGAAGACTTGAATCGCGTCAAACACAAACCTTACATAAAGTCTAGAGATGCTGATGGTCGTCCTGATGAAGAAGTTGCTGATGAGTACTGGGCGAATCACATTGCTCGTAATGATTCCATAATAGTTGATGTGTGCCAAGTGAGTATAACCAGGATACTTTATGCTTGTTTTCTTCAGAACTCAACTTTCTTCTTTCAGTGAAATGAAAGTCTAGAATGAAATAAAGTAATCATCAATGACTAAAAATGACACTCTTTGGCTTCACTGTTCTGTGGAAATTGGTTATCCAATCTGACAAATTTTATCTCATGATGTTGGTTACTCATTTCCTTTTTTTTGGTCAGATGCTTTATACATTTGATCATGAGGCTCCACAGTTGAACAGGAACTTTCTATAATAGTGGGAGTGGGAAAAGTGTTTTTCTTGACATTATTAGAATTTCATAAAGCTACTGATGTAATGCAAATGAATGCTGTCAGAGTTTTAAGTTAGTTAAGAATTACTTAGTTGCTAGGAACTTGGCATTTATTTGATTATGGAATTGATGTGGCCTGTTGAAATGTGAAATCCCTTGGCAAGGTAGAAATTATTTTGATAAGGTTTGTTGGTGAAACCTTATTTCTTTTGGGACAATAATTGGTGCACCAAGGATTCTGTCTCTATTTCCAAATCATTATTGGGTTTTGACTTGAAACCAATCTCCTATCTGTCAAGTTTTTGTTCATGAAGAAAATACATTCAGAGAACTCTGTGGAAGCAAAAAGATTGAAAAAGGTGTTTGTTGTTTAGTCTGCTGGACCCTTTTCAGTTGGCATCTAGAACACATAAAAGTTCTTTGATTTCTTATGATCAACTTTCATGTAAATCATACTCTTCCCCTCTTACCTTTCATGTTTCATGATCTCTCCTCCCTAGTTAATGAAATTTTGGAAAAGCTAGGGTGCCACTTCTTGTAAAAGGACTTGTTCTTCATAAGGTAATTACTGATTGTTCCAATAAGCAAAATGTAATGCTGCATTTTTGTGCTTTATGCATTCGAATGTAGTGGAAGTCATTGTCACAACATTCTGCATTGTGAGTAGTGTGGTGCACATTTGAAATAGTCTCTTTGTAGGAGTTTGGCATGCCCAAATCTTAAGGCTTTTGTTTTTCTAATTGAAAATGGAGAGGTTCTAGCAGTAGGATGGAAGCTAAGGCTTGTTAGACTTATAAGGAGGTTTTTAATGATCATAGTCAGTTACAAGTGGCAAGTATTTTCATCGTGTTATTTTACTCTTTTCCCAGTGAAGGATTCTAATGGTTTCCCCATCCTTGTCTCTAGCTTGGTTTTTTAAACCTGTTCAATTTGTTGCAATATGAATGGTTTGTCCTAATTTATTTTTTCATAGCCACGTAGAATTTTAAGTTTTACTAGATTAACTATGTATGTTAAAATTTACAAAAAAAATCAAATAATTTACCTGTGTACCAGCATCTGTACATTTACTGAACATTTCTTTTTCTGTGTTCTTTTATTTGACAATTCACTATTTGGCAGGGCCAATACAAGTCAACTTTGGTTTGCCCAGTGTGCAACAAAGTCTCCGTCACTTTTGATCCTTTCATGTATCTTTCTTTGCCACTCCAATCTACCACGACGAGATCGATTACAGTGACAGTTTTTACTAGTGATGGAAGCACCCTGCCATTTTCTTGCACAGTTATTGTTCCTAAGCAGGGACGATGTAGGGACTTGATACACGCACTTGGCAATTCTTGTTCCTTAAATAACAATGGAGAACTCAAACTTGCTGAGGTATATAGATTAAGCTTTATGACTCTTGTGTTAATGGAATTACTAATATCCGTCAAAGTGTGCTAGCTTATGAAAGCAAATGTCTTGGTAACAGGTAAGGAACCATTTATTTCAAAGGTTTCTAGAAGACCCTTTAATATCTTTGTCCACAATCAAAGATGATGATCATCTTACTGCCTACAAGATTCCAAAGTCAGCTAAGAAAAAACTTACACTTAGGCTGATTCATCGCCGACAAGATCGATATCAGTATGTATAATTTCACCTGGATTTTCATATCCTGCTCTGCATTTGCTTTTGTTAGTGTGAAGTGGGATTGATTGTTAAGACGCTATTAAATTTTCTTTTCCTCATATGTTTATGTACATATATCTGTTTATATTAGCATATTTTCTCTCATTTTTGTTAACAGGGAAACAAATGACAACCCAACTGCATCACGGTGGAAACCTTTCGCTGTACCTTTTTTAACGTCAATTCCATGTGATGATATAATTACAAGAGGTGATATACAGACTGTAGTTCACAAAATGCTCTCCCCTTTTCTGAGAGGCAAGAGCTTGAGAAATGATGATATTGCTGATTCCAACACATCTCTATCAGCATCAGATGCATGCCGTGACAATAGCTCTGGTGAAGCATGCCCTGATCCCGTGTCTGTTAAGGACAGTAATAGTTCCAAGGGAAAACTGCCTCTTCAGCTAGTTGATGAAAGTAGTACATGCATTGATCTTTCAGTGGGAGAAGAGAAAGCCATAAGATTTTCCTTGTCAACAACATCAATAGTAGTATATTTAGATTGGTCACAGGAACTGTTAGAAAAATATGATATAAATCTCATGGAAAACTTGCCTGAAGTGCTAAAGTATGGACCTGTGAATAAGAAAGCTCGTACCGAACCTCTTTCCTTGTACACATGTCTAGAAGCTTTTCTTCGTGAAGAGCCCTTGGTACCAGAAGACATGTGGTTAGTGGTTTTTCTTGTCATTTCCCTTTTGTTTTCCCCCCACTATGAAGTTACTTCGTCATACTGCGGACAAAATCCTTGCATTAGTTCTTTTTAGTGTTGGATTATATCTTTTTAAATTGGACTCACAAAATCATTTTAATTTGTTAAAAGTTAGAATCATCTGATTGATAAATGCCACACGTTCTTTATTACTTCCCTTGCTGCATTCTTGTAGCTTAAACTTCTTATGTTGCTTACGTAGGTGGAAATTTTATATGAATTCTTAATTGTTCATGTGTTGAAGGGGAAAAGAACATTTCTCTAACGACATAATATGAGTATATTTTCTATAGGTTCTGTCCAAAATGCAAAGAACGCCGGCAAGCAAGTAAAAAACTCGACTTATGGAGGCTTCCTGAAGTGTTAGTCATCCACCTGAAGAGGTTCTCGTACAGCAGGTCGATGAAGCATAAACTGGAAACTTTTGTCAACTTTCCTATTCACGACTTGGACTTGACAAATTATGTAGCTAATAAGAACAGCAAGCGGCGTCAGCTCTATGAACTCTATGCCTTAACCAACCATTATGGTGGCATGGGAAGTGGGCACTATACAGCACGTATCAAGGTTGGTATAAAAGGAACTCATATAATAGGTTCAGCATTTTGAATGTTGATGTTCTGTGTTGAGTATCTTTGGTTCATTCAGTGTTCTTGTAAATGTTATTAGACAGAGTAATTTTTTTTATCGTCTTATTAGATTTCGTTTTGGTGCTTCTCTTGTTCAAGCTCTATGCTTCTGCATATTATCTAATAAACTATTATGTACTAGAAGATCAAAAAAATTGAATACTAGTTCAGCTACTATTTTTTAACATTTATTTGTACAATTCACTAGAATGATTTATTTGCATTGGGAGTAGAACTTACAATAGTGATTTTTTTTGCATTTTAGATGATTCTGGAGTTTCTCTAGGAAATTTTATCTTATCCAAGTGTGTCTATGGTTTATACAGAACTAGAGAGAGTTTTTCCATCAACTGTCATCCTCTTCCATTGTGTCAACCCTAAATCTGATGCTTATGGCTTCTCAGTGTGGCAACCTTGAAATTTTGTTTGTTAAGCTTAGATCTTGTGATTTCACTCAGCAAATACTAATCTTGTGACATTGTGACTTCACTTGGCAAATGGTAGTTAAATTTCATCTTTTATTATTTTTTGGCTATTATTATTATTATGGACAAACCATATTCGTTCACTTAAGTTCCTTCTCAATCTCATCCCATCTTTTGCTTCAATTGAAAACCACTCTCATGAAGTCTAATTTGCCTGGCCGGCATGCATTAAAGCACAATTGTTTTGTATAACTAATTTGCCACCAACTTGACTTGTCAATCCTTCTATAGAATATTTCATTTGCTGCTGCTTAACACATATACCATCATTTCTTTTATTTGCAGCTTCTGGATGAGAACAGGTGGTATAACTTTGATGACAGCCATATATCACTCATAAATGAAGAAGAAGTGAAGTCAGCTGCTGCATATGTTCTCTTCTACCGCAGGGTAAAGGCTGATGGTGCCATTAGCAATGGTGGACGTGGACAGTCCAATGAAGGTCATTGCTCGTCCCAAAAATGAGTTCAAGTGCATTCATTTCTCTTGCACACTAGTAAGAACCTGGTAAGTCGGTCCCCCATGTGAAATGTAGCCTCTACAAATATGTTTTAATTAAGGGATAAATATATTTTGCCTCCTAAGGTTTGTACAATTCAATGATTTGCCCGAGTTTTTTTTCACTCAATTAAAAACCCCCTCATATTTGCTTCTGTCCTACTATTTATCCCCTCTGTTTTTTTTTGGTTGTCAGTCAACGGGTCAAAGGGTTCAAATGCATGAAAAAAAATCCAATTTAGGCTCCGTTTGTTTCTGGAAAATATTTTCTAAGAAAACAAGTTATTTTCTGTTGTTTGGTAACAACAGTTGGAAAATATTTTCTAATAATTATCATATAATAAAACTATCAATATATTTTAGTAAAAAATAAATAAAATATTTATGATATCTAAAATTTTTAATTTCAATTATGTTGAGAAAAAAATATTAAAATAATAATAGAAAAATAAATTTTCCGGTGATCGACAACCGTCCGGCGACCGGCGATTGGTTGTCGGTAATGATTGGAAGTCATCATAGGTGGTCGGAATATTAAATACTATATATGTATATGATTTTTGGAATTATTTTGTTGTTTTTGAAGTTTAGGAAAATGAATTCCTCTTTTCAAAAGAGGGAAGTCATTTTCCAGAAAAGTGGCCTATTTTCCCTTTGACTAGGAAAACATTTTCTGTTGATCAATTTTCCCGAGTACACCAAAAGCTGGAAAATCCGGAAAGTGTTTTCTTGGAAAATATTTTCCTCGAAACAAACGGAGCCTAGCCCATGAACTTAAATTTTAGCTAATAAATTCTTATAAGACCACTTTTAATTAAAAAACCAATAAATCTTATGTAACATTATTTTTTAAACTCAATAAAATTTAAATAAATTTATTAAAACTTACAAAAAATCTTATAAAACTTATAATAAAATACTTAAATCATTAAAATTAGTTATAAAATTATAAAAAAATACATATAAAATTACTAAAATTATTAAAATTTAGTTAATATTAAAAAAATTATATCTAAAATATTGGAATTATTATTAATAAATTTCTCAAAAAAATACTATAATTTAACAAAAAACATCAATAAAATATTAAAGTTATCAAAAATTTTCAAAAATATAAAAAATTTATACAATTTAATAAATATTTTTCCCATATTAAATTTAATAAAATATTGTTTATTGTATGATAATCGTTTTTCATCTAAATTTTTTCATCTTTGAAAATAAAGAAAAATAAGATAATCATCTTTTATAACTATATTTTAGACTAATTGTTTATAATTTGTGAGAAAAAAATTTCATAAATTTTTTTAATAATTTTATGAGAACTTTTATTAAGAAAAGTTAATATGGTACTAATACTTTAAAAATTTTAATTTTTTTATTCAATTTAATATGAGAAAAATACTTATTACATTTATATTCTCTAAAAAAATTTAGATAATTTTAATATTTTATTGATATTTTTTTGTTAAATTATAGTATTTCTTTGAGAAATTTATTAATAATAATGTCCAATATCTTAAATTTAATTTTGCACTATTAATTAAATTTTGATAATTTATTATAATAATTATATAATAATTTTAGTAATTTTATATGTATTTTTTATAATTTTATAACTAATTTAATAATTTTAGTATTTTATTATAAGTTTTATAAGATTTTTTTAGATTTTTAATAAATTTAATTAAATATTATTGGGTTTAAAAATAATTTTATATAATATTTATTAATTAAAAGTGATTTTATAAGAATTTATTAGCTAAAAATGAAGTTGAGGGACTAAAATGAACCCTTTTTTTCTTGCAATTGAACCCATTTACCTGTTGACTAACAGTAAAAAAAACAGAGGGGGTACATAGTTGGACGGAAGCAAACCTGAGGGGTATTTAATTGAGTGAAAAAAACTCGGGGAGCAAATCATTGTATACAAACCTCAGGGGGCAAAATATATTTATCCCTTTAATTAATTTGTCTTCTTTGAAACATATACATCAATAGGCATTCTCTATTCAAATTTGCACTCCTCGTTGGAAGTGTTCAGCTAGTCCTAACTATAACTGTGAGAGGAAGTCTGCTGTTATCTAATTGTGCTCTAGGCTATCCATTAGATGTCATTTTCCTTTCCCCGAAGTAAGTTAGCATGTGTTGTTTGGAATAATTTTAAATTCCTGCCGGTATGTTGCTCTTGTCCCCATTATCAGCAAAGAATAAAGCAATAGCACAAGTTACACAGCAGTGAAATCTGTTAATTTGTGATGTTTAGGATGCTGAGACTTCAACTATAACAAAAATTTATATTTGCATAATTTTTTGATTCCTCCTATATTCGAAGCTAAAGTCAGTTCGTGTCCAACAAATCACTTAACAAGTCTTGCAGATTTAAAGATCCATTCCAAGGTAATTATGATTGCCAAAAGCTGAATAACAGCTGACAAGACTAAACTGTTTAAGGAATTTCCACAGAAAGATTAAAATGGCTGCTATGTTATTCTAGTCCAGATCTGAGCAGGCCTTGATCTGTTGGTCAGGCCGTGGCAGAGGACATGAAACTCTTTGCCTGAACCTGGGTTGTTTACTTGCTTGCTGCTTGGAACCTGGACTCGTGAACAGGCATACACCCATTAATTAATAAGAAAATAATTCTTTACCTTAAATACCCCTTTGGCCTATTTGATTCTAAAATTATTTTGATTTTTATATTATTTTTTGTTATATGTGCACTGTACTTTGTTAAACAATTAATGATGATTCTTCTTTCAGCAGCTTGTTCTTATTATTTCCTTTGTGCGAAAATTATTCGATATTGTTCAGATTCCCAGATATGGTGCATTGTTAACACAAACATCATTCACTGAGGCTCGTGACTGAAGGAATTTGTGAAGGCAAATTATCATCGTCAGGAGAACATACCTAATGGTTCAGAAGTTGATTATTAGGGCTCATTGCCTTTATGATAT
>CANYLF014802466.1:0-11055 GCA_948193215.1 Bocquillonia castaneifolia
TAAAAATTGTAAACCTTGTTAGATTAAGGATGAAGAAAGATATATATAAATAAACATCCAAGAAGCTAAGAAACAAAAACAATTGATTACTACTATTTTCTCCCCCTTTGTCAACACAAAAAGGAGAAAGAAATAGATAAATAAAAAAAATGTATTAAGCATATATAGAATAATCCATATGAATGCCCAAATGATAAAAACAATGCATAATAAAACCCATAAAATACGCAGTGTCTATGAAAAATATGAAGTGCAGATAAATGGGTGCATGAAGCTAGGACGCGGTCTCTGGATGAGTGTTGTCCTCAGTGATGATAGGCGCAGAAGCAGCTGAAGGATCAATGACTGGTGGAGTGGGGGGTGGAGGTGGCCAAATCATCTTATCAGTAATACCCTGATGTCTCTATATATGAGTAATCCTATCCTCAACCCTAACCATCCGAAGCTCAAGCTGATCAACTTTGAATCCTACTCCCTGAACCTCTTTGACAACCTTATCACCCATCTCCAATACCTGTCTCAGTACCTGATGAAGATCCATGTCTGGAGTGGTCATCTCAGTCCTCTTTCTGGTCCTCCTCTCAGAAGTGTGCTGAATTGAAGGAACCTCTGAAGTCTGATGCGAAGTAGAATGATCAAATATAACGGGAATAATATGTGGAGCTGATCCAGTATCGATAACAAGTGTAGTCTCAGTACTAGACACAAGAATACCTCCAGCAGCAGCTGCTTCCTCAGACTGGAAGCTAGCTAATCCTTCATCAACCTCTGCATCAATCTTAGCAGATAAATGTGGATCAATATCATACATATCAGTATGTCTCAAAGTTTGTGTAATAGTCTGAGTAGCAGAAGGATCCTAAGTGGCAGCATCAAGAGATTTGAAGTAAATAGGAAAATATGCGGGAAGCTCCTCTGATGTCACCTGATGACCATCTGGTTTGGTCTTAAAGACCCATCTCTCTTCATAAGGAAAGAAGAGCTTGCTATTCCTGATAAATGCAACCCCTAATCTGATCTCAGCAGGTGAGATAGCATTAGCAGGTGTACCTAAAACTCCCATCCTCTCAGCTAGAAGAGTAATAAATCCACCACAAGTGATAACTCCCTCAGAGTGCTGAGCTATCTCCATCAGTCTCACTGTAAACTATCTTCCCATTTTCATTGGTTTATTCTTCGTTAAGTATTAGAGAGTATACATTTCTTCTTTATTTATCTTCTCATTGCTCAACCCTCTGCTAAAGATAGAGAAAGATAGGAATCTTTGTAAATTCCAGTAAAGAGGATTCCTAAGCTGAGCAGCCCTAGTGTTACCCTTCTTAATGTGACTAGTAGCACAAGCATTCCAAAATGGAAGCCTCTGATGCATCTCCCAACTAGGCTCAATACATCCCTCACCATCTGATCTAAAGCCCAGCAGTCTATCAAACTTCTCAAGTGAAAGAGTGTATTGTCTCCATCTGATCCTAAATCTGATAGCCTTAGTAGGAAATCCTTCTCTAGAGTCTCCAATATCAACCTCTAAGGCACTGAGAAATTCCCTAGCTAAGGTCAGATGAATAGGTCTAGACTCAAAAGCAATAAATCCAAGACCTAGCAGCTCAAGTGCAGTATCCATCTGTCTCTCAAATCTCATCTGCTGAAGAATAGCTCTATCCATATATCTAGAATTCTCAAAAGTAGGATTCATAAGATTAGCCATTCGTTCCTGTGAAGCTTTCTCTTTTGTAGATAGCTGTCGAGGAGGAGGAATAGAAGAAGATGTACCTTGAGACTGTCCAGAAGGCTGTCCAGTGAAAGCAGAAGTAGGAGGCCTAAACTCTGCACTAACCAAAGGTGCTGTGGGCCTAAAACCCATAGAAGAGTCCAATCCAGCAGTAGAAGTGGATGTACCCAGTCCAGTAGACGCTCCCAATCCAACAATATATGTCTCAGACTAGAATTGGGGCCTACTAGGTAAAACTGCAAGTCTAGGCAGAGGAGCAGGATGTCTGATCAATGTACCTCTAGGTCTCTGACCAGTAAAAATTTTAGATGGAGGTGGAGAAATATCCTGAGCAGATGTAGTCCTCAGTCTTTGACTTCTCTGACTAGTAGGACGTCTAATTAAAGGAACCTCTTCCTCTTCTTCAGTGTCTGAATTGTGAGCAACCTCTGCCCTTCTTATGCTTTGAGTTCTGGCCATGATAAATATCTATATAGTCCTAAAAATGCGAATGAAATGCAATGGGATGACAAAAACAGAGATTCCAAAAGAAATTAAAATTTGGAACCCTAACTGATTTTTGCCTCAAATCTCTTAAAACAGTGGTTAATCCTTCAAAATAATGTTAAAATCAACTTCAGAGTATCAAAATCGGTCAAGAATGAGTGTTTATGTGCACTTAAAGATGAAGAAATGAATTTTCGGGAGGAAATGAGGCTGACGGTATCGAAAGGGAAAGAGAGAGAAACTGAAACGATTAAAAAAATATCCTATTTTACCTTATAATCCCCTGTGCAACGGGCCATTTCATCTTGCAATGGCACGTTGCTTATTGAAACGTCCTGTTACGCGGCACGTTTCATATAGATATGCCCGTTTCAAAAGAAATGACATGCAACGGGTCGTTTCATAATAGAAACGGACCGTTTTAAATTGAAACGTCCCTTTTCATGATTGTAACTTCCCATTACAAGTTAAAAACCATGAAAATGTATAAAAAAAAAGATGTTTTTAGGGGTTTTAAAACATTTAAAGGGTTATATCATGGTCAAATAAATGAAATATGCAATTTAAATTCTTAAAGATTTTAAGTGTATTTGACACAAATAAATTTGGGCATGAATGTTCATGAAATATGCTTGGATAAATGTATGATCAATCAAGATATGTGAAAGCAGTACTGAATTAACTTGTCAACAAAATAATCTTGACTTGAGATCAAATATGAACAAAGAAAAAAATGTTATGAAGCATAAAAAGATGAACCATCAATCATACCAATTTCCTGCTTAATGAAATTCATGCGATCCTCATTAAGCGGTTTGGTAAAAATATCAACAAGTTGGTTATTTGTATCGATAAATTCCAATACAACATCACCATTTTGCACATGATCATGCAAGAAATGATGTTTAATATCTATATGTTTGCTTCTAGAGTGTTGTATGGGATTTTTTGAGAGATTTATGGCACTAGTATTATCAGAGTTGATGGTAACACGTGTGAATTTAAATCCATAATCTCTAAGCTATTGTTTGATCCAAAGAACTTGAGAACAACAATAATCGGTTGGCACATACTCAGCTTCAATGGTTGATAATGCAACAGAAACTTGTTTTTTACTACTCCATGATATCAAACTTTGCCCAAGCAATTGACAAGTACCGGAAGCACTTTTCCTATCCAATAAGCTTCTAGTAAAGTCTGAATCGGAATAGGCTAAAAGATCAAAAAATGCACTTTTGGGGTACCAAAGACCCAAATTCACTGTGCCTTTTAAATATTTTAAAATTCTTTTAACCGCATGAAGATGTGACTCCCTAGGTGATGATTGAAAACGTGCACAAACATATACAAAAAACAT
This sequence comes from Bocquillonia castaneifolia, assembly GCA_948193215.1. Taxonomy (NCBI): domain Eukaryota; kingdom Viridiplantae; phylum Streptophyta; class Magnoliopsida; order Malpighiales; family Euphorbiaceae; genus Bocquillonia; species Bocquillonia castaneifolia. The sequence goes on from CANYLF014802466.1 coordinate 3,570, forward strand.
AATATCAGGTCTACTAGTAGTTAAATATAAAAGAGATCCGATCATACCTCGATATTGTTTTTCTTCAATTGGTTTGTTGTTTTCATCCTTCCCAAGTTTGGTTGTTGTAGCCATTGGTATTTTGCTTGTTGAGCTACTTTCCATTCCAAATTTCTTGAGCCTTGGTACATTTTGCTTGATTGATGAAAATTCCCTCCTTTTCTTATTGAATTTGCAATCCGAGGAAGAATTTAAGTTCTCCCATCATGCTCATTTCAAATTCTATTATCATACACTTTGAAAACTCTTCACACAAGCAAACATTAGTGGCACCAAAGATTATATCATTAACGTGAACAATTAAAATATCATCCCCCTTTCTTTTAATGAAAAGAGTTGTGTCCACCTTGCCTTTTCTAAAATTGTTTTTAATTAAAAAAGAACTAAGTCTCTCATACCAAGCTCTTGGAGCTTGTTTTAAACCATAGAGAGCTTTAGTTAACTTAAAAACATGATTTGGAAAAGCATGATCCTCAAAACCAGGAGGTTGTTCAACATAAACTTCCTCTTCAATGAAGCCATTTAAAAATGCACTTTTAACATCCATTTGAAAGAGTTTGAAATCCATATAAGATGCAATGCAAGTAACATGCGAATGGCTTCCAATCTAGCAACGGGGGCAAAGGTTTCATCATAATTTATGCCCTCTTCTTGATTATAGCCTTTAGCTACAAGCCTAGCTTTATTCCTAGTAATGGTACCACTTTCATCAAGTTTATTTCTAAACACCCATTTGGTACCAATAATAGGATGATGCTTAGGTCTATTAACTAAAGTTCATACTTTGTTCCTCTCAAATTGGTTGAGTTTTTCTTGCATAGCAAGGACCCAACTTTCATCATTAATAGCCTCATCAATATTCCTTGGCTTAATTTGAGATAAGAACGCTAGATTATTAAGAGTTTTGAGTTGGCTTTGAGTACTTACCCCTTTGGAGGTCTCACCAATGATGAGATCTTGTGAATGACTTTTGGTGAAATGCCAATCTTTAGGAATATTGTAAATGTCCCTTTATGGAGCTTGCAAGTGTTGAGGTAGTTGTTGAGAATTTTCATCACTTGGTTGAGAAACCTCCCTCTTAATTTTGGAGCTAGTGGATGATTGTTCGTTTTCATTAAATCGTTGACCATTTTCCTTTCCATTTTCTTCATTGATTTGTTCAAGATTAATATCCTCCAAGTTATCTACGAAATCATCAACAACAACTACTCTTCCGGGATCAAGAGTACTAGTTTCATCAAAAACAACATGCATAGACTCTTCCATAATTAATGATCTTTTGTTAAAGACCCTATAGGCTTTGCTATTAGTGGTATATCCAAGAAAGATTCCTTTATCAGTTTTGGTATCAAATTTTCCAAGATTGTCCTTGGTGTTTAATATAAAGCATTTGTATCTGAATACTCTAAAATATGAAAATTTGGGTTTTTTTTCCTTTCCATAGCTCATAAGGAATTTTGTTAGTTAAATGTCTTTTAAAAACTCGATTTGAAATATAACAAGCAGTATTGACAGCTTCGGCCTAAAAATATGAAGGTAAATCATATTCCTTGAGCATAGTTCGAGCCAGCTCAACTAAAGTTCAATTTTTCCTTTCAACCACCCCATTTTGTTGAGGTGTTCTAGGAGAAGAAAATTCATGTGAAATACCAAGATTATTACAAAATTTTTTAAAACTTTCATTTTCAAATTCTCTACCATAGTCACTCCTTATGATAAAAATGTAAGCACCTTTATCATTTTGAATTCTTTTTGCAAGATTTTTGAAAGCATAACAAGCATCATCTTTATGAGCTACGAAACATACCCAAGTGAATGTAGAGTAATCATCAACAATGACAAATGCATAGGACATGCCACTAAGACTTGCACTCCTAGTAGGTCCAAACAAATCAAGATGTAATAATTGAAGAGGTCTACTAGTACTAATCGTATTCTTAAGTGAAAATGAGGATTTTGTTTGTTTTCCCATTTGACAAGGTCCATAAATTTTATCCTTTGAGAATTTGATCTTTGGAAGACCAATAACTAGTTCATGTTTGCATAATTCTCCTAGGAGATCCATGCTAGCATGTCCTAGTCTCCTATGCCATAACCAAGAATCATTACTTATTGAGACAAGGCAATTAAAATCTTGATTAGCTAGGTTCTCCAAGTCAATTATGTAGACATTGCTAACTCTTTCTCCCTTGAAAATTGTGCCATTATCCATTAGTTTAGATACTACACAAGATTTAGAGTCAAGAGATACTTTGTAGCCTTTGTCACATAATTGACTAACACATAAGAGATTGTGTTTTAAGCCACTCACAAGCAACACATCATCAATACAAGATGAGTTAGGACTACCTACCTTTCCAATGCCAATTACTTTTCCTTTTACATTGGCACCAAAAGTCACATCTCCTCCCTTTTTCTTTTCCAAACTTAAGAAAAGATTAGAATCACCTATCATATGCCTTGAACATCTACTATCCATATACCACTTGTTGTTTGGCCTAGTGGATTTCAAGCATACCTAGAAACATGCATTAAATAAAGATTTAGGTACCCAAAGATACTTGAGTCCTTGAGGGTTAGTTTTGATTTGGTCCTTTGGAATGAGCTTCAAATGGACCTTCCTCACATGAAAATGTATATTAATATGGCCATGTTCCATACAATAAAAGCATTGAGATTTAGCAAATTTATTGTTATGGAATTTTGGCTTGACTGTAAATGAGCCATGAGATTGAACTTTAGGCTTTGATGTAATCTTAGCCTTTTGTTTCTTTGGATAGCTTTTAGGCTTAGCATTGTTTGAATTTTCCTTAGGCTTAGGTATAACCTTTGCCTTAGGTTTATTCATCTGAAGCTTCTTAGACTCATTTTGATTAGTGTGATTAAGCTTTTCATTTGTTAAGGTCTTTGAAGCTTTAGACTCAACTTTTACAACATCTAATGATGAGATTTGAATAGTTGAGGATTTCACAAATGCTATAGGTTTGGTTGATGAAGTAAACGCTCCTTCATAACCAAGTCCATACTTTATAGAAGAGCATCTTTGAGACATTATTAAGTTGTCTAAATTACTCTTTTTTTTGTGAAATTTTAAAATGGTATTATTGACATTCTCAAGCTCTTTCTTCAATTTTTCATTCTCCTTTTCAAGAGTTTTTATTGAAGATAGAGCTATGAGATTGTCTTGTAAAGTTGTCTTAAGATCATCGTTAGACGATTTAAGAGAATTTACTACCATTTTAAGCTCATCCATTTCTTTTTCATGATTAGTGCATTTTTCTTTATAAACTTTCATTTTTGTAAAATATAGATTGCATTTATCAGTTAAGGCCTCAATCATTTTAAGCTTATCACATTCATCATCATCATCGGAATCATAAGAATGAGAAGATTGATAGATTACCTTATGTGAAGAATCCTCAAATGCCATGAGACAAAGATTGGCTTTCTCGCTTTATTTGCTTAAGTCAGAGTCAGTGCTTACTCCATCCCATTGTGCTTTATATCCACGATATCTGTCTCTCTGTTCTTTTTGCTCCTTGGGCTTCTCTGATGAAGACCCTTCCCTATTGAGCCTATAGCATTCACCTTCACATGCCCATTTTTCCCACATTCATAACATGTGAGTTTGCTCCTATTTGTTATAAATTTTTTGAAGTTAACTTTACCTCTTTTCTTTACTATGTGGTCAGCCTTCTCTATCAAGAGAGCATATTCTTTACTCAATTGTCACTTTCTTCTAGTTGATTTTCACTCTCACTAGTTTTATCTTGATGTTGATGATGATAGCTTCTTTCTTTTTGATGAGAGGGTTTTTCTTCTTGTTGAGCATTAAAGGTAATAGATTTCGTCTTGTCATCCTTCTCGTCTTCATCATTTTCCATCTCATAAGTTAGAAGCTTCCCTATGAGTTCATCATGTGTCAATGTTGAAAGATAATTGGCTTCTTTGATGGATGTGACCTTTGATTCCCAAAGCTTCTTTGGAAGAGCTCTAAGAATCTTGTGATTAATATCGGTCTTGGAATAGATTTTTTCAAGTTTCTTGAGGTTGGTGATAATATCCATGATTCTATTTGTCATCTCCGTCACTCTCTCATTAGGCTTGCACTTGAATATGTCTCATACTTATAGATATGCATTTGAAATTTTTGTTGTCTTACTTATGAGGTGCCTTCATGATAATTTTGTAGAGTTTCCCACACATCTTTAGCACTATCTCTTCTTTGAACTCTACAACATTCTTCTCTTGATAAGGAACTTAGAAGAACAGTTACGGCTTTTCTATTCTTCACATTTGCTTCCTTTTGTTCTTTTGACCAATCTTTCCTTGCGGTTAGAATCTCTTTGTCTCCTTCCTTCGTCATAGGAGGTGACCAACCATCAAGAAACACATTCCATAGATTGATTGTCTCACTATCTAAGTAAAACTCCATTTTGTGCTTCCATAGTGGATAATCGATTCCATCAAAGAAAGGTTTAAGACTACCAATGCTTGCCTCTTGTGCCATTTGATCTAGCTTGACCACTTAAGGATGAAATCTTTAAGTTCCAAGCTCTAATACCAATTGAAATCCCTTTGGCAACCAAGAGGGGGGTGAATTGGTTGATAATTAAAAATTAAAATCAAGTGGAAAATAAAAATAAACCGCAACACAAGAAATTATAGTGGTTCGGGATACAACTCAATCCCTACGTCCACTCCCCAATAATCAATTGGGATTTCCACTATATCAATACAACCAATTACAAGTGTTTCGGCTCACACTAAACCATATACAATTTGAGTTTTAACCAGGCTAACCCAAAACCTACCTAAGTGTTTCTCTCTCCAGAAACCCTTATATCTAAGTGTTTTAATCTTTAGGACAACACTTAAACCTTTCACAATTAATTCCTAAACCTCACTCATCAAGAGCTAGCTTTACTAGGAATTCAAAACTGAGCAAACAAGGCTCATTAATTAACAACAAAAAAATTGAATAATAAGAAAACTAGGGTTTTTAAGAGCTTGAGGTAATTTTAATTATTTCAAAGATTTGAAAGTTGTTGATTACCTCTTACATGAGTTAGAGAAGCAGTTATATAGCCTCTCTTGAGTTTCAGAACGTTGCAGCTTCAATCATTATGTTTCTTACCGTTTCTTCTCTTTATTTTAAGTTTGAAACATAATGTGTACGTTGTAAAATGAACTGCAACAGGCTGTGCAACTGGCCGTTTTAAATTGCAACGCCGTTGCTCTGGAGCGTTGCTATAGTAACGTCCCGTTTAGCCTTGAAACGGTACGTTTCACTTGGTCGTTGCAAGACCCTTTGGACAGTGTCTTTCTCTGCTTCTTCTTGACTATATTTTGCTTAAATGCTTTGATGAAATGGACCACTCTTAAGTGAAACGTCTCATTTTAACATGAAACGGTACATTGCTTATTGTGCAACTACCCATTTCAAATAGTGCAACAGCCCGTTGCTTATAGAAATCTGAAAAAGAACTTTACAAATACTATTAGATAAATTGATTGACTTAGGATTTTAATCAATCATCAAAATAAGAGATAAATGCCCAAAAGGCTAACATAACTGTTATTTTAATTTTGGGAATTTTAGATAAAACCTAAATAGTGTGAAGTTCTCCAGATGTAAAAATAAAAGTGGAAGAACTATGAAGCTCTAATACGGCAAAACTTAATTCTCTCTGTCTCTGTCTCTCTGTCTGTCTGTCTCTCTCTCTCTCTCTTATCAATTCATACTTGAATGATTAGTTGGAAGAAATATTTTTTTTACCACTTTAGAGGAAAGCATGTCACTTGCCTACACTTTTTTAATTGAATAATTGCACGATAACATTTCTTTCTGTGTAGTAATATAGGAAAAAAAAATTTTAACTTTGAAACATTTGTAGTTTTCCAATCATCTTAAGTGTGATTTGATATATTTATTTTAAAAAGGCACATAAGAATATGAAGATAGGATTGAATACTTATATATGCAAGAACAGTTCTCTAAAATCGATTGCAATTTTCTTGTTCTTAGGAGTATTGCTCATCCTTTCACTTTATTATATTTATATAGATATTGGTTCACTTTAAGTAAAAAAAGATCATATTTTTATATTTAAGTCATTTATATGTGGATCTCGGTATAAAATTTATGATCCGTCACTATTAGCACAATAGCAACGACATGATTAAAAATTGGAAAGTTGTGTACTGTGGATTGCGGCGGGGTGTCGACCACCCTCAGCGACTGGTGATCCCCTAAGAAGTACATTAATGGCCTAGGGCCGCCCCCCTTCACGATAGAAACCGCCCCCGCCTGGGCAGCACCGCAACAGCCAACAAACCCTTATTCTGCAATCTTTTCTTTCTTTCTTTTTTTCGGTTTTAGGGTTTGACAAAGGAAGATGAACTATTTACAAGAAAGCCAATAAATGTTCTATTGGGCTTTGGTAGATGGGTTTTGGGCTTCTATAATTAATTATTATTAGACTTTTTATTGAATAATAATGGGCTAATATTTTAGTTGAATAATGGGTCTAAAATTAAAGTCCATTTATATTATATATTTACAATTTATTAATTCATATAATATAACCAAATTATTTTTTAATTTTCTTTATGATAAATAAATTAATTAGATTTTATTCTACAATTGGGAACCCGCTTCCCTGGTACGCCCCTTTACTTGTTTTGACCACAGGAACTCCTTAGGTGCACACCAAAAGCACCAGCAGCAGGTCTTCCAGGGGGAGGGAATAATTTTGGCACTCCTAGTGGGACAGGTGATGTCGAGAATGAGAATTGATGAAGGTCCCATGGCATTTCATGATGCCGATGTCGTTCCTGCAAAAGCAGGACTTGTTCCACAATTTGTAGGAACTCTCAACCAAACGTCTCCCATGAAACAACAACAACTTAGTGGGAAACGCATGGCATTTCAACAAAAAGGTGGAAAACAAAGCACATATGATTTGGCTAAAATGTCTAGAGCCGAATTTAGTGATAGATTCTCTAGAATTGAAGAGAGTGTGAAATCTCTCAGTAAAATGTTTGAAAGGCAATATGGTAAGAATGACCAAAATGCAAGGAGCGAAAATGCTAACCAACAAACTTCAAGTTTGATGCTCAGGGGGCAGCCTTTGAAAGGTTGTTTTGATGTTAAACAAGCTCCCAACAAAGAAGATGAAGGCCACCCAAATGGTAGGCTTGAAGTCTTTCGAGGAGGGTCGGGGGGCAAGCAAAAATGCCTAGAAGAGTCTTACTTGAATGTTGTTGCTCCTCTAAAAGAAGAACGTGCCCATGAAAATATAAGGCACAAGTCTTCAAGCCTCACAAAATTCAAATCTTCTTGGAATGAAGAAAGCAAGAAGAAGGACGCTACAAGAAAGGTATGGGTTCCTAAAACTAACGTTTTATCTAACAATAATGTTGGAATGACTTTGCAGGAGAGAAA
>CANYLF014804438.1:0-10903 GCA_948193215.1 Bocquillonia castaneifolia
TGTTCCAAGAAAAGGGGATTGAGCATCACATGTCATCCCCGTACAGACCACAAGCCAATGGGGCAGTAGAAGCAGCAAATAAAACCATCAAGAAGATGTTGTCCAAGTGGTGAAGACTTACAAGGATTGGGCGTCAAAATTACCCTATGTTTTTATAGGTATAACACAAATGTGATAAGTGTTACTGGAATGATGCCCTACTCTTTGATGTTTGGGGGCGAAGCTCTCTTATCAGTGGAGGTGCAGATCAGATCACTTAGGGCTGCACTAGAAGTTGAAATTCTAGAAACCCAATGGGTTGAAGCCAGATACCAACAGTTATTATCCCTTGAGGAGAAAAGGAAGCAAGCTCTATACCACACTCAAATCTATCAACAATGAATCATGAGACCTTTCAACAAAGGAGTCAAGCCTAGGCCTATTAAAGAAGGAGATTTAGTTTTGAAGTAGGCTAGACCCGTTCCTTTTGATCCAAGGGGTAAATTCAAGGCCAACTGGGAGGACCCATATCTAGTCAAGAAGATCCTACCAAAAGGTGCCGTGAAGCTATCTAACTTAGAAGGCAATGTGTTCACTGAGCCCATCAACTTAGATAGGTTGAAGAAATACTCTCTCTAGGGAAAAAAAACAAGAAAAATAAATAAAATCCCATTGGGAAGAAAACTCAAAAGGGCTATCCAGGTAAAAATTAGGAAAAATAAAAAGTGTGATAATCTTGCTGGGGAGAATACCTGAAAGGGCTGTCCAGGCAAAAGTTAGGGAAAAAGGAGAGTCTAAAAATAGTCAATCATAAAACCCAAAAATGGATGGTTGATAACAGCAGTAACATTGTATGCCATTAATAAAGTATTCTTTTGTGAAATTATTAAATGCATAAAGTTTTATTAGAGTTCATATCAAAACTTGTTTATGACTTGATCAATGACATTGCATAAAGCCTGAAAGGAAAAATACATCAATCAAGTGCGTGTGAAAAAGTTATGAGACCTATATTTAGTTTTATTTTCTTCTTTTCTTCTTCAACCAACTTGTCAACCCTCTTATGCTTCTCAAAAATACCCATCTCTATCTTCTGTAATTTCACCCAAGCCTTGCATTCATCCAGTGCGACCATATCCCCACCATACATCAAATCCCTTTCTACTTTCCTGTTCACCCATTCTGTAGCAACCTTAGCCAAGAAAGTAGTATTGAGTGGTCCCGGGCCAAAATGAGGAAAACTCAGAATAGCCTGTCTAAAGCCGTATTGGTGGCACAACCTGGAAAACGCATAGAAAATGGCCCTGTGCAGGCCTAGAATGGAAACAAAGTCACTAGAGAGCTCTGTGGTGACATGATCAAGTCTCCACCATGGGCAGGACCAAGTAATATCCCCATCTCTGAGCTTGGACAGGCATGATCTCCACATATCTACAGCCATCTTTGTAGCATCACCAAGTTCTTCTACAAAACTAGAGCCTCCCTCAATAACAGTTGGTGTGCCTTGTAGGACAAAGGACGTTTGGGGCAAGCAGTATTGTCATTTTCTCCTAGAGCCACACCTGTGTTTTTTGGGTCAGCCAACATGGTAGTGGGAATTTAATTGAGTTGAGTAAGGAATATGGCTTACCTAAAGCAAAAGCGGGCTTCCAAACAGTTGTCCGGATTGATGAGCAGCATTCAGACCATTGATTATCTTTACTAAGATCACTGGAAAGGGATTGGCACCCTGTTCTACCTGATCAATGATGCACACTATCTTGACATCACAATTTCCATTGGTAGACACCAATAGAAACTAGGCATAAAGGTAGAAGCTAAGTAATCTTCACCAAGTGGCATCCCTTAGTGACATTTTTCTCAGAACTTCTATCAGTGCTAGCAAGTCTAGTTTGTAAACGTTGGAGTACCTCAGAATCTCCCCATCAGTCATGTCAAATAATGGAACCAAGAAGCCTAGGAAATCAATAGAAAGACAAGGTAAAGAAATGGGACCTGTAGCAGCTTTACCTATAATAGTAGTAAATTATTTAGGCAAGGGGCATAGTTCCTGGTTGTTGAAATGAAAGACGTGATCTTTGGGACACCAAAAACTAATAACTGTACAAAGGAAATTTGGATCTAGAGCTATGAATTGAAGAGATTTTGAGTAGCTTGCATAGTACTTCTCCAAAGAATTCCAATCATTCCCCTTCAAAGTCTTCAAAAGAACCCACTGAGATTTGAGAGAATTTTTGCTCATATTTTCACAGAAAAGTGGCTTTCCAATGTGTGTGGAGGCTAAAAGGTCATCCAAGATTTTTATAGGGATCAAAACCTAGTCCAAAAAGGAAACGAAATCCTAAAATATCAAGGAAAATGTGTACTGACTTGTGCATCTCAAACTTGAAGTGCACGCTTCTGGTTTGAGGCGCACGCCTCTAAGATGAGTCGTACGACTTTGGTTCATGGCATTCGCCTTTATTTCATATTATATTCCCATATTTTTGACAATCCGAGCAGTTTTTCATGATTTTTAAGGATTCCATGCAAACATATCATGCATACATATAGAAATAAGTCATAAACATCATTCTACATTTAGATCACAAACCATACATACAACATTTATAATCATCATCATACATAATTATGATCCATAATAGACATCCATAGTTACATATTCATAGTGTACCATAATACATCACATGTATTTACTATTAATAATGTTACAAGTATAAGATAATAAGTTAATCAACCGCTGCAACGGTTGGGTTGAAAAGCTAAGGGCTGACTCACTGGCACTACTCTTATGAGCACCGCTACCACTATACCACCATAGAAGAACTGGTACTATGATACTGAGCATACCATGCTTCGAACTACTGTTATTTGTGCTCTTGTTGATCTCTCTAGTGCCTATACTGTTATAATTCACTCATCTGCTCCTGAATAAACACACATGAGATTGTCAGAACCTGCACAGAAGTTGGAAATAGAGAAACATAGTCTGAAATGTTTACTTTGATAGAAGTTGGAAATAGAGAAAGACTGTCTAAAATGTTTACTCTGTAGGCATCCCTCCATATGTCACCCACATGAACAGTATGCAGCCAGTAGTCATGTAACATGGAAACAATCCTCTTTGCCTTACTGAATGAAATCTAGAAAGGAATACAAGTTTAGAGGAGAATTCCCCAACAAACCGTAAAAGAAAGATGAAGGATAAGTACTTACATGAGTAATTCAGGAGTAAAATCCAGGAAAGGTCTGCCTGAGTAGCTAAACCTATGATCCACTACAACAGTCAAAGACTAGTATGTCACTGAGTCTGGTGGTAATCTTATGATATTCCCCAAAAAGGAACGAGAAGAACCGGCATCTGCAGAGGGGACATGAACTGAGTGGCACCGTCGTGATGAAAAACCAGCCTCAAAAAAAGGTCTCGAGGGTTCACCCTCCTTGACAACTCTCCTCTGAACTACCCGCCTTGGCAGAGGATCAATAGTGATGCCCAATAAAGTAAAAATGGTGTCAAAACTAGAAGCTGGGGGAAAAATAGTAGAGCTCTAAAAGAATCTTACCATATCAGTGATCCCTCCAAGCAGAGGTCCCAGTAGAAGAGAAACATAGTATGAATCATAGAAAGTAGATCGAAGTATGAATTACTAAGATGTTTGTCCAGCCAAATCAATCTCAAGAGCTATACCAGTAAGCATATGTGCCTATAGAATGGAACCAAGCAAGGCCTTAGGGGGAAAATGCCTGCCATTCAAGAAATAGCTCTATACTCTCTCCCCAAGGTACCAAATTCGGAGACAGGGACCCCTCAGTAAGATACACATCCACGTGATCTTTCTTGAACCAAAAACATACTCAGGATGATTGTCGATAGGACCTAGCCAAGATTTATGGATTTATAAAAACATAAACCAAGGTGAGATTTCTGACCCAGCTTTTAAGTACTAATGAATTTATCTTCTTACCATTTCAGGTTGCAAGTTGTTCATCCTCTTTCTATAGAAACCCAAGCTAAATGATTAAATAGAAAGCCTATAGTGAGGCCACCTGGACAGCACTGGAAATGCTTCATTATTGACAAGGGAGAATCCATCAATGAAATTAAGCTCAAGGGCCCAGATCTACATCCAAGGGGGGAAAATTCAGCAGTCAAAAGAAGGAAATGAGGAATTTAGAAAGTAATCCCCAGTGACAATACCTGAATGGCCAACCAAAAGCCACAAAGCTTCTTAGATCCTATGCACACCTTATCCATGAAAGCATATAGATAAGCAAATATAGCCCCTCCCCAATTATAATCAGTGGCTCTGTCTAGGTCAATCAAAGGGTAGAAGAAGTGAAGACCCAGATAGCTATTGGCCTTACAAAACAAGGTGGTCCCTAGAAGATAGAAAAGAAATCATCGAACCCATTGATCAACATTACAAAATGATTCAAAGTCAGCATATTCCCACTTCTGCCTCAGCTCCTCATTCTTCAAACAGCATGTACTCTTATGTGATGGAGGACTTCCCAATATAGCCTTGATATACCTATTTTGATTCATCACGCAAAACTTGTACACGGATGTGTCGAAAGGGATGACAATACCAGAAAAAGGAAGCCCTGTAATAGCAGAGAAATCCATAGGCGTGATGGTATATTCACCTATACGCAGGTGGAAGGTACGAGTGGTTTCAAACCATCTCTCCATCATAGCTCGGAGAGAGCTCCGATCATTTCTACAACCATTGGCATCCTCTTGAAAGAGCGAGAGTGCTCTGACAAATGTACCAAATCTGGCTGTATCCACTTTAGCACTGACTATAGTAGGAAGTCTCTCATACCATATCCTCACACTCAAATAGTTCCCCATAATGGTGAAGTTGATAGAATCACATTACAGAATAGAAACTTGAGCTAAGTATGCTTATCCTAAATTAATCTCATCCATGGACAAGGTCATACATTTTCAGCTATTTACAATCATATTTAGAGGACATCATATAGTATATAGTGGCCTATACAATCAAAGGAAATTAGAAATTCAAAAATCTAGACCTAGTACACCCAAGAGACTGTGCGCCTCAAACTAGAGGTGTGCTCCTCAAGGAAGAGGCACACACCCCTTCCTAGAGGTGCACGCCTCTAACTAGAGGAGCACTCCTCATGCTAAAGGCGCATGCCTCTAGGTTGGGAAGGCAGCCCCGAATTAATTTTTGATCGGTCCAAATTTGGAAAAAAGGAGGCGATGGAAGTGTTCTTCTAACCTCAGAAACAGGAAAGCTGCTTAGATGGGTATCCAGACTAGTCAAAGGTGTGATCTCTACCCCAAACTCAAACTCGAGCTACTTCTACCTCTCAACTTCATAATCTAGATGTGTTAGGAAGATGTACTCATCCCAAGGAAGTTTACTGAATGATTGGGTGCACTGGAACAAGCCATCGCTAAATCGACGCTATTTGGTTTTTCTAAAAATAGTGCTCGTGTGTAGGTGTTTTATGTGGAGAATGAATAAAAGATAATGAGATAAAATCCTTATATATACTTGAGAAATCCAAAATGACAATCACATCCCTAAAACCTGTCTAACACTGCCCAAAATGATGGAATGAAGAGTGAAAATTTTCTTTAGTCAAAACCTTCCTGAAACCTGAGAGAAACTTGAACCATAATCATTGATCCTTAACCCATCATCAGAAGACCAAGAAATCCCCAATCAACTCCCATAGTGAGAATTTAAATTATCATTTTTTCCTAGTGGAGTCTTTTTTTTTTCATTCCTCAAATGAAGTCTTTTCCTTTTCCCTCATGAAACCTTTGTTTTCCCCAGTAGAGTTTCAAAAGATAAAGCACGTCAGATCATTTCTCTTCCCTAGTGAGTCTCGACAAATAACAGAACAGAAAAAGAAGCTCAGAATAAAAGTACAAGACCGAATCCCCGATGAACTCCCTTAAGTAACATCTAAACTCTATCTTCCATTTGTCATTTCTTCATTTCTACATCATGCCACGTTCTATTATTCTATACATATCTTCACCATGTCATGTGTTTTATTCCTTCATCTATATCATATATTCATATCTTCATTAAACCATTAATAACTTCACCCTGTCATTTATTTTGTTATTCCATTTTAACATGTTATCACATCATATATTCCATCACAACCTTAGTTAGTCCAAAAGTCCTAACCAAGTGAGTCCATTCACCCTTTCCCTACTGAGTCTGATTACCCTTTTTCCATAATGAATTCAGTCATCAATATCCCACCAAAACCATGTCACCATCGTTTCTAACATCTAGTTATCATTTTCCAATCACTTGTCAGTCATTTTCATGACTATCTTGTTCTATCCAACATATTATTTATCATATATGTTTTCAGTCTATCCTCTTCCTAGGTAACAGTGCTTGGTACCCAACACAATCTGACGTATGGATTAATATTCCTGTGTTTGAACCAGTTTACTAGTTTATCCCTGCTGAAGGCCTATAGAGCCGGAAGTCACTCGGCACAAGGATTAATATTCCTATGCTTGAACCAGTTTATCCCTATTGAAGGCCTATAGTGTCGAAAGCCACCTAGCACAAGGATTAATATTCCTACTCTTGAACTAGTCCTCGTAGTATTCATTGTCATACCCTTTGGTGTGATGTCTACTATCCTCTAGTCAACAAGCATGGCTAGTGAATCCGGGGGCAAGGATTAATATTCCTACGCTTGAACTAGTCCCCCTACTAAAGGCCTGTAGTGTCGGAAGCCACCTGATGCAAGGATTAATATTCCTATGGTTAAACTGATTTATCTCTACTGAAGGCATATAGTGTCGGAATCCACCTGGTGCAAGGATTAATATTCCTATGCTTAAACCAATTTATTTTATCCCTCACAACAAGTTGGTACGCCTATTTTCCTCTGGACAATACCTTTGTCTGGTGATCCATCTTTAGGTGTTTACAACTATTGTCCTCTAGGTTTAACCAATCCGATGATTCACTTCCACCCCCAGCACGATGGGTTTGTACACCTATTGCCTTCTAGGTATATTCTACCTAGTAAACCAGCAATGGTGATCTAATGACCAGCGACAGGTTTGTACACCTATTGCCTTCTAGGTATATTCTACCTAGTAAACCAGCAATGGCTATCCAATGACCGGCGATGGGTTTGTACACCTATTGCCTTCTAGGTATATTCTACGTAGTAAACTAGTGATGGCTATCCACTATCCTATGATGGGTGATCGATTTGTACACCTACTGCCTCTTAGGCATATTCTACTTAGTAAACCGGCAACGCCTATCTACTATCCCATGATTGGCGATGAGTTTGTACATCTATTCCCTTCTAAGTATATTCTACCAGGTAAACCAGTGACGGCTACCCACAGGGACGACTATCCACTTTTAGGGAAGTATCCTTTCTTTCTTGCATCCCCATAGAGTCATTTACACATCATTCATTATTTACATCTTTAGGTATTTTAGCTTTTTCACGCTTTATCCATATTGATTATTACTAAACCCCGACAAAGCGAGGGCAAATTGTAAATACTTAATTTTTGGATGCAGTCAGGATGGGAGTGCTAGAAGCCCAGATGATGATTAGAGAGTAACTTTATTACCCAGGGTACACTGTTTGAATGCCAAAGAACTTCTAAAATATGTTTTCAAAAGGATTTCTAAAGGTTTTGAATTACTTTTTAAAGTTTTTTAATTGTTCTTAAAATGATTTTGATTGCTTCTAAAGTGGTTTTGATCTTAGAATGAGCCTTTAGGCCAACTTCTGATGTTCTAGGCCTCGATTCAAAGTTCAAACTATAATCTAGTAAGGTTCAAGGCTTAGAAACATGCTAAAGTATCTCAAAATGGGCCGTATAAGCTGGAATTGAGGTCTACAGCTCAGGGAAGAGTTGTGCGCCTCCAGCTAGGCCAGTGCACCTCAAGCTAGGCCCATGCCCTCAAGCATGGCCCTTGCACCTCTAGCTTGAAGAGCACACCTCTTTTCTAGAAAAGCATGCTTCTAGGAAGGGTTGTGCTTCTCTAGCTCGGTCCAAAATGAAGAATAGGCCGAGTTTTGGCTTGAATCAGGCCTGAATTCAATTTTCTAAGCCCAAGGTCCACCAGATCTGACTTGCCCACCACTTTTAGCCTTAAGCACACCAGATTTCTACAATTAATATTGATTTTTCTATCTTTGGAAGTAGATTTTTGATTTCTTTGGTTTATGGAAAGGATTTTTCTAAAAAAATCAATCAAAAAATTTCATAATCAAATCAAATATTTGAAATCAAATCAATCAAATATTCTTCAATCTTTTCCTTTAAGAACCTCACTTAATATCACTATAAATAGGAGCCTCCTATTCACTTTTGAGATCATCCATTCTCAATACGAATTAATCATGCATCAAACACTTCTTAAGAGCCTTTCCACTTAGGAAGCACTAAACACTTAGAAATTGAATTCTAGAAGTTTAGGAAGATTAAACAAATCTTTTTTTAGTTTTCTTAAAGGTTTTCTAGTGAGGTTCTAGCAAAGTTCTAAGGCATTTAACGATAATACGGTGATTCTAAACCATTAATCTAATGGGATAAGTGCCCAAAAACCATACATACATAACAATCATAAGCTTTTTATAACCTTTTCTTGTTATTTTATTCTTATGTTCTATATTGTTTATGTTATTTTAAATGTTCTAACTTGTTTTGATCTTTGTTTTGCATGTTTGTGACGTTATAATCGTTTATGGGAGGCCAGAATGTTGATATGATAATCTGAATCCTAGAAATCTCAAGAACGCATTTTTCATCCTTAGATTTAGGATTTTTATTAATGTAATGATGTAATCTTATATTGTAATCTATTTTGGAGATGCTTTTTATGTTTGGATCCATTTTGAATTGAATTTGCAAGTTAATTAAGTTCAAAAATTGTTCATCATGTTCTGAGTGCCAGAAGAGGCACATAACACTTACTAAAGGCGCACAGATCTTCCTAGAGGTGCACAGATCTTCCTAGAGGTGCACGGGTCTTCCTTGAGTTGTACAACTTTGTGTAGAGGCGTACAGATGATCCCTAGGCCCATTTCGATGAGTTTTGATGGTTTTGGCCCAGTTTGATGATTCTAGAAGGCCCAGAACGCGATTAAGCATGCTTCAACCACTGTTTGTATCCCAAAACCTAATTTAGAATGTTTTCACTTCTTAGTGGTTGCTAGTTGTATGAATTAGGGTTTCCATATTAGTCAAATGCTGCTTATTTCCTTATTTTCCATGAAAGTTGTTGAATAACTAAAAACAATGAAAATTAATTATCATCCGATAAATTAAATAGTTAAAATAAACTCCACTACATGCCATAGATTTAGGATCGTTAAAAATAATTTAGAAACACTAGGTTAGCAATTAACTAGATCACCTTAAAGGGTTTCTATTCTCCTTTACCTCCATTCTTTAGGACACTAGAAGGTTTTTATTCTCCTTTACCCCCATTCTTAAGGGTGCATGTATATTGCATGTGTTTGATCATGTTTATTATCATTATGTATATGTGATTTATTACTTTCGATAGGTTATCAGGTGTTACTACTTTCCTTACTTATATTGTTGCTTGTTAGGGGATAGTATGATGTTAGTATAAACATTAAGGTATGACCCATAACTAAAGGAATGGTGCCGTGCTCAAATCTCTAGGTTATGACATTTATCCTCCTTTAAGAAATTCAACGTCATAAAACATGGAAAAGTATGGTCCTGACCCATGAGTTCAGGTGGCAACTCCCTTGCTCTATTATACAAACATTATCCCTGCCCTGAATGGTTCCAACTCCGGGTCGTTAAAATACTTGGGTCGGCTTGGTATTTAGTCCATGATTCAGGGCTGTGACACACCTTCAGTCCACACATTTACTTTTTATTTGATAAATAAAGACTAAAAATGAAAGATTTTTACGTTGTCAAGAGAATTCAAGTAACCAATATCTCTTTCCCTGTTAACAAGAATAAAGAACAAAATGATTTCAGGAATATAGAGAGGAAATCTAGCACTTGAATAAAACTAGAGAATGAAAAGGGTATGAAGTTTAATACCCATAGTTCTGCAGTTGGATTAGGAGCTTGAGTTGGTGATGTTGATGATTGTTTTGTTGCACTATGAGGTGACTATGGTCTACTCTATTCTTAGTTTAAACTATTATACTGGTGGTGAGCACAAGAAACATGCATAAACTAAGAAAATCTTATCCAAGAAATGCAGTTCAGAATTTTGTTTCCAGCATGTCCATTAAATGCTTTGTGGGCCACTGACTCCCAAGAGTTAAGAAACATCCCCATTTAAGATTATTCAGTTAATCTATGGAAAAACACAACCTAGTTGAATCAAGTAAAGTAATCTAAATCCTAAACTAGTTGAATCAGGCTATAAAATCCTAAACTACCCCACAATATGACCAAGATACGAGCCCCACAACATTCTAATGGATGTCCTAATGATATAGATCCACCATTAGCATTTAGTTTTCCAGCGTTTATGGAAAACCGCAAGTTACTAACATTTAACAAATTTGAACTTTGTGAACATAAGGTGATAATGAAATACAACTACTGAAATAAAAACGCACGAAATATTTGGTGCAAACCAAATCAGATTTTTGTCACTTACCTCCACTAGCAATTAATTTTGGTTTTGAAATTGTTTCTTCTCCATTAACATTTACTCCTTCAAGTTTTAGTTATAAGAAATAGGAAAAATAAAGTTAGCCTCATGAATATCCAAAGATGATAACTAATTCATTTAATAAGTTCAGAGAAAAACCAGATTGCAACTACAAGATTGATTTAAGGGTCCGAAGAGGTTAAGTTTAGTATAGTAGTGAAAGAGGCCAAATTAAGGCAAAAATCATAACAATAACATCATTGATTATCATCCATATGTATTGC
>CANYLF014805024.1:0-15184 GCA_948193215.1 Bocquillonia castaneifolia
TGAATTGCTAAATTTCTTAATTCATGTGTTTGTCCAAAATTGCTTATTATTATGAGACGGAGGGAGTATATAAATTTTTATTTTTGCATCATAAATTCATTGGCAATCAAGTAATATAATTTAACTTAAAAAGTAAAAAAAAATGATTTGATAACATAATTATATCAATAACGAGCATCACGTATAACACATCTGAGGAAAAAATTAGTAAATATAAAATTGAATGGATATTCAAATAACTTTTCATTACTTTTTCTTGCATTTATGGTACTCTGACCACTTTTATACGCAAATCATCGTTAAATATTACTTTATATTTCATCAAAAAAATTTGCTTAAACAGATAATAATTAATGATGATAAAAAAATTAATCTTTTTTTAAGATAGAAATCAAAAATTAGAATTATATATTTACAAAAAAATTTTGTGAAGAGTATTATTTTATATTTTATGGTTGTTTTAATGTAAACAGTGGTTTTAAAAGAACAAAATCAAGATGGTAGAATAAGAATTTATATACAAAACACTCAGAAAAATATTACAAAATTAACACCATTGATAATTATTAAAAAAATTATGGATAAGATTATCATTTTCAATTAATTTAAAAGAGGTAAAAAGCTTTTTTTTTGAAAGAAAAGTTTGTTTATACTTTGGAACATTTCAAATGAAACTTTACATATTAAAATAGGATAAAGAGAATAATATTTCTAATAGATAAAGAACATATATGTTATAAGGAAAGGAAAAAAGGAATGAGAATATTATTATAAAAATACATTTCATAGTGTATATATATATATATATGCTAAGCCCTAAAAGTGTTCAGCTAAAAATCTTACACTTGGCTCATCTCTTTTTCTCTCAAATGAGTAAAATCGCCGATGTGTCAATTATTAGAATTAAGTATTTTTTTAATTTTTAAATTATAAATATATCAGTTTCAATTATAAATTTCTAATTGTTTTCATACTCTTAGTAGCAACTCATCCAATGATGTTGAGATAAGTATAAATTATATTAAGTCTATATCTTTTATATAGTTTGCATTCATCCTATTAGCTCCATTTTTCCATACGGCTCTGTTATATTAAGAATGATAATTACTCTCTCTAATATATATTGGACCTAGCCGCGCATATCTAAGTGAATATGCTAATAAAAGGAAGGCCGGTTGATAATTTGGAATTTATCGATGGATGAAGCGTTACTGTGACTCTGTTAAAGGTGGGGATGATCTTCTTTTACCTTTTACACTATTAGATTTCATTTATTTATTCATTCATCTATGTGCTAATACATAAATATATTGTGTACACTTTTACTAAGCTTCATATTTTGCCATCTTCATTCTACTTTTCCTCAACTTTATAATTTGAACAGGAATTGTAATATCTCAGTTCAACAATGTCGGGTAGAAGGCTGGTGTATGAGCTGGAACAGATCGCTTCGCCTAGTTGAGAATCAGCAATTCCAGCACTTGCTATCTCTTCTCCGAGCATACACATTCAATGACCTACAACTTGATCAGATGTGCTGGCTGGGTAATACAAATGGTTACACTGCCAGTTCCTTCAAGTCACGTATGTTGCATCTCCCTCCAACAGGCTCGTCAGTAAGCAAATTTGGAAGATTGCTGCTCCTCCAAGATTGCAATTCTTCACATGGTTAGTTTGGCTTAATTGCATCCCTACCAGTCTATTTCTCAACAGTGGGGGCATTCATCTTCCTAATGGTTCTATATGTCCTTGCTGCTCTCATACCATTGAAACAACTCCACATGTATTGCTGCACTATCCTCGAGCTGCTGCAGTTTGGCATCGGTATCTTAGAAAACTGGGAGTTACCTTTGTGATGCCAAATAATGTCTATGAATTTTAGCATTATTCGTAATTGTATTTTTGATTTAGTCTTCATTTTTAAACAAAAGACATCATGATTTCCCATACTCGGGGTCAGATGTTTTTCGTAGCTTTGATGCCTTATTCGGCTAACTTCTGTTTTGTTTTTTGAATTTTTTTGTTTTGTAGCTCTCTTCTGCTTTGGTGTCATCGCCTTTGCGACAACACTTTAAGCATTCACCACTAATTGTGGCTTAATAAAATCTTCCAATCGCCAATTTTTTTTTTGTATTTTTGTATTATGGATGATATTATGGCAATGGGTGTGAATTAGAGACTAAAATACTTTCATCTAGGAACCATTCACATTAACAAATTAAGTATTTTTATTTTATGAGGTGTTTTTTTTCTTGGAGAATAATGGTTACACATATAATTTTATTTGGGTATTTGGTTTTCTTCTCTTTATATACTTTTTTCTTCATATTGTTGTTATAAATTATAATCGATCGACTGAATCAATTGAATTACTGTTGGTTATGATGTTAGTTGCTTTCTTCACAGGACAATCTGATGTTTAATTTGTATGAAAATTACAATGCAGGTTTCATTAACATGTCAATAATTAATGGTACCAATTGATGCGACAACACTTTCCTGAAGCTATAATAAAAAAAATTAGAATTCATTTCCTTTTTTTTGTATTATTGATTTTTTTTTATATCTATGCAGAAACAACATATCAAAGTGATATTTTATACGAAATAGACATTGCACCAACCAATGACTTGCAATATATATAGTTAATGGTATTAATTTTTCTCATTTTATTAAGTTGTTAAAGTAAATTTTGAACGTGAAATCAAAAAAAAATTGAGCAATTAGAAAGAACGATGATACTAAAAATTGAATTTAAATTTACCTTTTTTTTTGATGAAAATTTACCTTTCTACTAATTTCTAATCTAATCTTTACAATTGATTTATTAGAAAAATGAAAATTTTATAAATTTCACAATTTACCAATTTCTCATTATGCATTATAGTATAAAAATTATTCATTATAATATAAAAAATAATATAATAAACAAACTAATAAATAAATGTTGAACTTTATAACTATAATTCTATAAATATTCTATAATATATTAGAACTTATTCTATAATTAATATTTCATCTAACTATATATAAACTAACTATATATTCTAATAAAATATATTCCATTTAATTATTATATTTATTTAAACTTAAATTAATTACTGGATTAAAATAATTAATTCAATTGTTGTTATTAATTTAACAACAAATGTTAAATTTATGTAATTTTACAATTGTAAATTACACTAATTTTAACCTGAACTATTTGTTATAAATAATAATTCAAAATAATGTTTATATATAAGTGATAAATTTTAAAAGCAATCATTTATAAAATATAATATGACAAGTATAAAATTAATATTGTTATAAATTATTTAATATATTAAATTTAATTTTATATAAAACCGTGCATCGCGCGGGCATTTGACTATATATTTTACCTTTTGAGTATATCTCTTCCATAATATTGACGACTTTTTTTCCCAGTGAAATAGCTTAAAAAAATTAGTGTTTAATTATAAATTCTTGGATTGATTTAGCCATAAAAAGCAATAAGAAAGAGATAATAAAAGAAGCATCACTAAAAGGATGGACTGGTGATGTAGTTTTTAAGCATTTTTTTCTTCCTCTTCTTTAACTTCTTTTGCAAATTTTGCATTAAAAAAAAAATACTTAAGAGCAATGAGTTTCATGTTCATATTTTTTTATTTTCTTTTTTTTGGGCAAATATTTTTTTATTTTCCAACCAAAAACATGAGCTTATATTTTATTGATCATTTAATTTAGACGTAACTTTAAATGAACTACTTAAAATAGTTGAAATGAACACCTTCCAAAGTGTGTAGATCAATCGAGACAGAGATGCATTAAAAATTCAGTAATCTCGAGTTTAATTCTTAAAAATTAGAGCTATTTAAAACTTAATAAAAATAACTTTATCATAACACTTAATTGAAAGAGTTTTATCACCTTTGTGGTTTAATATATTCAAATCTAGATAGGTCATTACACTCTTCATTTGAAAAAAAAAAAATGCATGCCAGAAGAAAGATACTATGAAACATAATACAGCGTATATAAAATATAAAAAAATTAAAAAATTCCACTCCAAATTTTAGAAGTGAAATAAATAATTATCTATAAATTTATCTAAAATTATCTATATATGAAATTATCTATAATATATATATATATATATATTTAATATATATATTTAATATATTTATATTTATTTATATCTATTTATATTTAAATTTATTTATAAAAACGACTCCCCTTCTTCTGGATCTGAGTATGTATCCACTCTCTGCAAAAAGGCGTTTAGACGGACCCCGTTTGTCTTCACGTGCCTTGGCGCCGGCCGCACGTACGGACGCTTTTGTTTCTTTGCCCTTTACTTTTTTTTATAAAATATATCAGTATTTATTTATCACGTCAAAATATAAATTTCTCAAAAATGAAGAAAACAAAAAAAATAAAACAGAATATTTTCAGAAACTAATAATTTTAACATCACTGGGCCCCACTTCACAGTTATCTTTCGGCCGATAGCTTTGTCGTCTCCCTCGTCTTATATCAAATCTCAAGCGCATATTAGCATTTACTTCTTTAAATTTCTATCTTACGCACCCTTTTCTTATCTTGCGCCCACACCCCAATTTCTACCCTCTTTGTCTCTCTTGCACAGTTTAATTGCAGTGAGATTTACCATTTATTGTTACATCGTGTTTTTTTGGTTTTGTTCAAAGAAACTTGGAAAATAAAAATAAATAAACTTATATTTTATCTATACTATTAAAAATTTATATACCCATTTTATTTTAAGGGTTTATAATAAATGATCATGAGTCAAAGCAATGATCTTTAGTCTCAAAAACATAAAAAGATCACTTCTTTTCATGTTTGTTTTCAATATGTGAACTGGGTTTTGTTTATTAAAAGGATCTGCTTCGAGTTTTAGAAGTTATTTTTTGTATTTGCTTTTTAATTTTTTCTTCAAAGTTCCATGGCTGGAAGTAATGAAGTTAATCTCAATGAAAGCAGGGTACTTTGCTTCATCTTCATCTTCATCTTTTGCTTCTTCTATTCTCTCTGCTGTTTTGTTTATGTAATAATGACTAGTTTTGCTGATTAAATACCCAGTACTCTTTTAATGGTTATGTTTTAGTTTTGATTTGATGCTAACTATTGTGTGTTGATTGGTTTTGTTGGGGAAATAATGTTGGTATGGATAATGGATTTGCTGTTTTGGGTTTTTTATTTTTTTTCCCCTTAAATTTGTTTAAGCTAATTAATTCATTTTCCCTTTTTTTGGTTTCATTGGTAGTTGGATTTTGGATTTTATGTTTTTGGTTCTTTTAAAGGTTTGAACTTTTTGATTAATTTTTTGGGTTTTAGTTCTTTTGTAAGATGAAGATCATATGCTAGTGTTCTGTTCAAAAAGTTTCTTATTTGTTTTCTGATTTCCTTTTTTGGGGTTTTGATTTTGTTGTTGATAGGTTGAATTTGCCTTATTTATCTTTTGTTTTTAGAATTAGTTTGACTTTGAGAATATGAATTGATTATGACTAAATCAGTATTTTGCTTGTTAGCATGGTTGTTGACTTGGTGCTACTTTCTGAAACTGCTTGTTTGTTCATTTGTGGATTTCTTTCCCTTCTTTGTTTACCTTTTTATTTAGCACACTGTTCACTAGTTACAGCAAACCTGTGCAAAGGGCTTTTACTTGAAATTGTTAGTGTTTATTGTACATGGCTTTATGCGTACGCATGGTGACAAAATTGAGAATTGTTTCTTTTCTTTTTCCCCATAGATGGTGGTTCCACTGAACACATGGGTCCTCATTTCCAATTTCAAGCTGGCTTATACTCTTCTCCGTCGTCCTGATGGCACTTTCAATCGTCACTTGGCAGAGTTCCTTGACCGGAAAGTTCCACCCAATGCAAAACCAGTTGATGGGGTTCTCTCTTTTGATGTTGTCATTGACCGTGGAACTAGTCTCCTTAGCCGGATCTATAGACCAGCTGATGTCGGACAGTTTCAAGCAAATATCGCTGAACTTGAGAAGCCTTTGACAGGTGATATTGTCCCTGTCGTTCTCTTCTTTCATGGTGGAAGTTTTGCACACTCGTCTGCAAACAGTGCTATATATGACACCCTATGTCGCCGACTGGTGGGCCTTTGCAAGGCTGTGGTGGTCTCTGTGAATTATAGGCGTGCACCTGAGAATCGTTATCCATGTGCTTATGAGGATGGATGGACAGCTCTAAAGTGGGTTGAGTCAAGAACATGGCTTGAGAGTAAGAAGGATTCCAAAGTTCATATATACCTGGTTGGAGATAGTTCTGGTGGCAATATTGTGCACCATGTTGCTTTAAGGGCAATGGAATCAGGAATTGAAGTATTGGGGAACATACTGCTCAACCCAATGTTCGGTGGGCAAGTGAGAACAGAGTCAGAGAAGCGATTAGATGGGAAATATTTTGTCACCATTCAAGACCGGGACTGGTATTGGAGAGCTTTCCTCCCTGAGGAGGCAGATAGGGATCATTCGGCATGTAATCCATTTGGTCCAAATGGTAAAAACCTTGAAGGAATAAAGTTCCCGAAGAGCCTTGTTGTGGTTGCTGGTTTGGACCTTGTTCAGGACTGGCAGCTGGCTTATGTTGAAGGGCTCAGGAAGGCTGGCCAAGTTGTGAAACTTCTATATCTTGAGCAGGCAACAATTGGATTCTACTTGTTGCCAAATAATAATCATTTTCATACAGTCATGGATGAGATAAGTGAATTTGTGAGTTCTAACTATTAATATACTTAACTTTACCAACTGGCAGCTATACGTGACAGAAGTGTGACATTCTGCTTAGGGTTAATTAAGGGGTGGTTTGCTGTTTATATGATTGTGTAGTAATACTACTTACTGTTCCGTTGATCATGTGTTGTTGGATTCTGCTACTCTGGGGGCCTGGTGATTCATAGCTAGGCTTTGTTATCGGGTGCAGAAGGTGTTCAGCATCTAGCTGGCTTGAGAGTTGGTATGTGTTCTTTTATACATCCAAAGTTTGGGCTTGGGTGGTGTAGTCTGATGAAGCTTTTAAGGCAGCAGGAAGCTGTATAACTAAGTTTAGCAGATCCACCAAATTGAAAGTTACCCGTTCTGACTTCCAGTCACAACATAAAGGAAGACAGGAAGTGCAGGGTTGCATTTTGGTGACCGATTAATTGGGTCGGTGCCTTGCTAATGTTATATAGCTAATTTTAGAACATGGATGGGAAAATTAAACAAATCCATGGTATTGTGGTCTTTTCTTATGTTTATACATATGCTTTTAGTATGTATAAAGGTGTTTGCTTATATTCACTTGTTGTCATTCAATTTTGCCTTTTACATATTGTTATGTTTTTCCTTTTGATTTTGTCTAGTTTAACTCTCTACCAGCAACTGTAAATATTATGTCATAACTATATGCCTTTCCGATTCTTCAGTGTTGTTTTGATATAATATCACATCTAACAAAGTTTAAGAGTGCTTGGAACAATTATTGGTGCATTGATTTTACTCTTTATGTGTTTTGAGGCCTTATATTTTGACAGAGCATATGTCCTGGCAATCTCTTTAGACAGAAGACAGTTTCTTCTATTGTTCAGCTGTCGGAAAGTTGCAGATTTGTGATGCCAAATATAAAGCTTCAGCTTTGGAAATGTTCTTCTGTTACAAGAAGCTAGCTGAAGTGTGGTAAGGCCTAAACCTTCCTGTCATGCATTAGTTGGAATCATATTTAACAGTCTGCACTGGCCAACATTCTCAGTGTTGGGGTGTGAGTTGATTATCTCAAGCCTTTGATTCGCATTGTGAGATATCTGCATTATTATGATGTTGCATGTGTCTTGCAATATTTTGCAAAATTCTGTGGAACTGATCAATGGAGGTACTTGGTGATGCATGTAATCTTGAAACCCTCATGGTTTGAGATTTAGTTTTATAATGAGAACATATTTCAATGGGAAATTAGGCTGTAGCTTTGATTCTGGCTCCATATCAGGCAAGGCTATTAGAGCTTAAGGTTGCTTCTTATTAGCCGAAGAATGTTTCGATGGCTGATGAGAGGGCTAGTATCAGAAACGTCTCATATGAAGAAGCCCCAAGCTTCCACAAGAAATGAGAAGTGGGAGCTTAGTGCTTTCTTCTTTTAGCCTGAAATGATTTTATGAAGTGTTTCCCACTGATTAGGAGGCTTTAAACAAAAGAATTAGGACGAAGCAAAGATTGCTCAAGACTCCTAAGATTATAGTGAAACGACTGAAAGGAAACAGAAATACATGCAGTCTTTTCATCCACTAAAATCTGTTATCCTAAATAAACTCAAATCAGCCTCTTAGAAAAGCATACACAGAAGTAACAAATGATTGGAAGC
This sequence comes from Bocquillonia castaneifolia, assembly GCA_948193215.1. Classification (NCBI taxonomy): domain Eukaryota; kingdom Viridiplantae; phylum Streptophyta; class Magnoliopsida; order Malpighiales; family Euphorbiaceae; genus Bocquillonia; species Bocquillonia castaneifolia. Next base: position 8,358 of record CANYLF014805024.1, read on the forward strand.
AAAATTCAAGTAGTACTTTCCATTTCCATTCTTTGATGAAGATTGATTTGATTTTCCTCTTGGCAGCTCTTGGACGCATGAAATGAAATAATAATTTAAAGCTTAAAGAGAGTTGCATAAAATACAAAAATTGGCAGGTTTTGAAAGGTGAAACTGAGGAAACCATTTAATGGTGGTTGGAATTTGTATATGTACAAGAAGATAGAAAGGGACCACATTAAAAAACCACATACAATCATTTTAAGCTGTTGGGATTTGCTATCAAAGTGATCGGGGAATATTTGTGTAATTGCAAATAACAGCTAAGCTCTTGATGAAGACATAAAGTCTTTATTTTAATAGACTTTTGAGGCCTAAAGTAGAATTAAATTTATTAGCTTAAACTTATATTAAATTAATGCAAATAGGGTTTTAATCAAGATGGGTCTTTCAAGGTGTACGAAATTATATGTCTTTTTTAGTACTCCCTCCGTCTCAAAAAGATGAACAATTTTGGAGATTTATTTATCCCGAATTATGGATAGTAATTTAACGCTCTAAATGATTAAATGTCACATGTAACCCTATTAATTATAGTGTTAGAGTAAATTTCAATGTTATTTTCAATGAATTAATTAATTTAATAAGGGTAATTGTGACTTTTTTCTATTGAATTAAGGCATTATAACTAATTTTACTAACTTTCTTAATATTTGCGTTGAGTTAAAAGTGCCCATCTTTTTGGAATAGAGGGAGGAGTATTAACAATATAATATTTGCTTAATCTAATTTTAAGCTGTTAATAAATTAACGCAAGGACAATCTTCATTTTCAAACGAGTACATGCAAGTTGTAGTCATCAAGTGACACATCTACACGAGCTATCAATGAACAGCAACTAGACCAATAATGTGGCTTGCTTCAAGGAATACCTTAACCGGTGGTACCTATACAATTAAAAGGCCACAGTAAATGCATTAGAGTATGAAATTCTTTCATAAATAATAGTTTAAATTTCTCTAATGATTTATACGATTCATTTATAAGAATATCAAATTCGAGCACCATGCCCTTAATAAACCAAGTGCTATGTATGTGTGAGAAGTAAATAGTAAAGAATATCAAATTCGAGCGCCATTTCCCGTCTCTTTAGCCAAAATTCCCAGCGTGCTGTAGTTGTAGGAAAAATCATACACATGATGGGAATTTTAACTTTTATTATAATAAAAAAACCCATCTTTGTTACAAGTATGCATTCATTTTTCTAATTATTTCACATAAATCCAACTGGAGGATGGAAATGCAGTTGCATAGAATTATGATATCCTATTACGGGATAGCATTGCTCCAGTCTCTAGTCTAAATTTATTGAAGGGAAGGACGACTGTTGTGGTATTCCCTCTCCAATTCCAATCATGTAAAAACACTGTGCCTGATATGACATGGAAACCCTATCCTGAACTCTCTGAATAATTTTTAGTAACCTACAAAGTCATCATGATTAGTTGTACAAAAGAACAATGGCAGCAATTTCACAGAGACACCAACAGTTCAAGAGAATGCGAAAATTATCTTCTCAAGTAGGAAGAAAATCTGAAAGAACCAAATTGCATCTTTTTTGCCTTACACTACTAGTACTAATACTAAACACCATTATAATTGAAGCAAACATTAGAATAGAACTTTCACTATATCACTTGGTATTGCCAATCAATATGGCCAACACATGTTGCAGCTAATATAGTAATCATTGAGTCTAATAATCACTACTTTCCTTTTCTCTACTTTCCAGTATCACTAACTATACTGGCACGGTACAATTTTCCTCCAACACCTAAGCTAACACTGAACCGCATACAAGAACTATATTCTCCTACTTCTGAGATTCAATCTACTAATAATAGTCAAAACTACACTATAGGAGCTATAGAGCTTTACATATGGTAATTATATATAATTTTCAAAATTAAGTACATAGCTAGTATCAATCTCATAAGAATCCAGAACAGCCATTAAAATTGTATGTCTGCGAACTAGACTTCTAAAATGATGTGGTACCAACTATCCAAGTACAAATCTATGTGATTACAAGGCTTTTAAGAAGGTTGGAGCCTCAATGCACTAGCTTCATTTATTTAGCTGATTAGAAAGTAGCACAAAATTTAGCATTCTTCTATGCAACTCACAGGAAGATGCATGCAAGTTGCAACTAGACCAGGCATGCATAATTGGACAAAGAGGGCATGAAAGTCCAAAAAGTTAACAAAGGACCAAAAGAGTAAAGCAAAGCACATGATCTTAATATCGAAGGATATATTCTTATCATGGACAAAAAGCAGTCAAAAGCTTCATCTGATTGGACAATTGGAATTGAAAACATTATTATCTTAAGCCGAAGTTAAGAAAGTACCCAAAATGAGAAGGTTTTGACCTCCATTAGAGCCTGATTAGCTATTACTTTAATCTAGAAGCCAAGAGCAACATATGTAGCCAAAAAGCAGGCAAATAATCCAAAGGCAATCAACGTATCCTAGCAACATAGGCAAGAGAGACTGCAGCCAAAAATGTTGTTGCTGAAGACACTATAGCCCAAATGCCATTCTTCCTATGTGCCTCTGCCACAGAGTCCTGCAGAATCTTTACTTGCTGCCTCATCTCCTCCACTATTATCTCCTTGTTCCTAAATGCGCCTTCTATGATTTCCAGCTCTGTTTCATATGGTTCAATTTCACCATTAATTTTCTTTTCAGTAATGGAAGCTTCTTCCTTTCCACCATTAATATTAGATTGACGTGCTAATGCTGCAGTTTTCTTCAACATCTCCAATGCTCTGTTTGATTTAACACCATCAGATTCTATTTTGGTTCTCAAAACATCAATTTCTTTTTGTGCATCCAACAAATTCTTTTGCACTAGCTCTTTTTCCTGCATCAGCAAACCAACTTGGCACTCCATGTCTTTCTTTAACTTGAGCAGATTCTCACACTCACTCTTCATCTTTTCAAGCTCTTCTTCAGTCTCTTTAATCCTCTTCTCCATTTGCAAAACTTTAGACCTCAAGTTGATGCAATCCTTTTTCTCCTCATCCAAATACTTTTGAGCATTGTCCCTCTCAACCCGCACCTGCTCAAATTCATCTCTGTAATGATTAACTTCAGCTGTCAATTGCTTGTTCTTGTCTTCTTGATTTTTGATGGACTTTTGCATTGCAATCACAGCATCTCTTAATTCACCCAACTCCTTATGCAACTCCATGATTTTGCTCTCTTTTCCAACTTTCACATCCTCAATCTCTTTCTTCTCTCTCAACAATCTCTCTATCAATCCGTCCTTATCTTTCAATTCAACATTCAAAGTCTTTATAAGATTCTCATTGGAATCTGTTTTCTCCATCAACCTCTCAATAGTTCTTTCCTTATCCTTCTTCTCTTTTAATAAACCATCCATCTCTAATGTCATCCCCTTGATCTTCACCATTGCATCCCCCCAACTCTTTTCAAACTCCGAGACTTCTGCACTCAAAGTTCCCTTCTCCTCATGTAATCTCTGTATAGTATCATCCAAATCAGAGACATCTTTCTCCAGCACACTAATCCTGACCTTCTGTCCATCTTTCTCCCGCTCAAACTCATTCTTCTTCGTTACAACTTCCTTCATATCTCTATTCAAATCCTCAATCTCTTTCACCTTCTCTGCCAATTTCTTCTCCGCTAAATCTTTCAAATTGTTAACCTCCTTAATATGCTTCTCTATTTCCTGATTTTGCTTACTCAACTGACTACAATGTACCTTCAATTTCCTAATCTCCTCCTCAGCATTTCTCTCCTTATCTTCCATTTCAGTGACTTTCTTTTTCAACCCATTTGCCTCTTTCATCCAATTATCAAGATCAATCCTCAATGCATCCCTCTCTCCGCAAGCCAAACTCAATTTCTCTTTCTCACTTTCAACATCAACAATCAGCCCATTAACCTCATTTTTCAACAACCCAATTTCATTTTCCATCTCTTTTCTCTCTTTCACCAACTTCTCGACAAAAACACCCACATCATCCATTTGGGTCTCAATGAAAACAGAAAACAAGCCTTTCTCTATCTGTAAAATCACTCTCTCCTCAATTACTACACTCAGCTCATTCTCCAAACCAAACTTTTCATTACCAATCAAATCCAACCGCTTCTCTAACCCTTTCTTAGCTTCCATCAAGGACTCAACTTGCTGTCTACGTTCAATAGTTTCTTTAAGAAGCATAACATTCAGAGATTTGAGATTTTGAAGCTTTTCTTCAGGGTCTTCCATGGAGGAATTTTGATGGTTAGTCAAGTTTGAGTTTTGGTCTAGTGGGTCTTGTTGTTTAGGCTGTTGTGACTGATGGGTGAGCTTCTTTTTGGCCATATTTGTGGTGGTGGTGGTTAAGAAAATTAGGACTCTTTTTTAGGGTTAGGGTTTTTGGTAGGGTTTCTATGGTGAGAATGAGATTGGGGTAATAAGAGGCAGAGAAACAGTGAGAGAAACTTTTAAAATTAAAAAAAAGAAAAAGAAAAAGAGTGGGAGACAGAAATTTCTTGAGAGTTTAAATTTTGGGCCCAATGTTTTAAGGCTTTCATTTTCATTTCTTTGGGAATCTAAATGGCCTCATTTAAGATATGGGTATTGTTAAAACTTGAGACTTGAGAACCATGTGGCTTATAGTTTCTTTAGGAATTTTATTATTAAAATTTTTTTTGAATCATTTAACAAAATCTCAAGCTAGCATTCATAGAACTCTTTTTGTTTAAAATGATCATATAAAATTGTATTTTATAATTTTTTTGAAAAAAAAATAAAGTGATTCATTGTATAATAGCACAACTAGTAACAGACCTAGAAATTTTATTGAGGGGACATCATAAATTTATACATAAGTATAAAATTAATTTTAGAAGCTAACTTAAAATAAAAATTCTTGGAGAAGTTTTTTTAAACTTTTTAAAAATTAAGAGCATCTTCAATGTAAATGCTATATATAGCATTAAAAATAGAATAATGCTAATTTTGAAACATCATTTAACATTTTTCACTTCTATGTATAATGCTAAAAAAAAATACTATCTTTTAATAATAAATGTTAATATCCCAAATTGTGATGTCCCAGTAGGGGTATTTATATAACTACAGAATTTAAAATGCATGTGTTATAAATTGGAAATTAATTAAGATGCACTGAAAAACTAAATAGACTTAAATTGGATGACATTTTTACCCCTACTGGGATATCCCAAACTGGGACGTTGATCAATGTCCATCTTTTAAATAATATTAATTTCAATCCAAAGTGATTTGAGAATTTCCAGTTGGATTTGTTTCTAATTCACCATTATTCGATGGGTGAGCATCAGCCCTAACCACAAGAGGATATAGATACACACCCTCGGCATTTTCCTTCTCTGTCTCCTCAAACATGGAGAAATCAATTCCTTTTTCACAAGCTTGTCTAAAATTCTGTACAAGACCGAAAGATACAGTAACTGGGTTTCAGTGATCACCTTCTTTTTAAAAAAATACAATTAGATGTGTTATCCAGTTCTCATTAATAATTTTTTTTGATAGGTAGTTCTCATTAATAAATTGGTTAAATAAAATTAGAATTGGAGCCGAAAGGGATAATAATCCAAGTAGAAAATTTCCAATGAACGATCAAAATTCCTCAAACAATGACTCCTCTGCAAACTAGAAAAAGGTGGTTCCCATATGTAAGAGATTTTACAGATCTTGTGTCAAAAAAGTGAAAACAACCCTGTAATCAAATCTTGAGTCAAAAATCTGAAACAAAAAAAAAATGCACCCTTTCATCAATCGAAATTCTCCAAAGAATCTACTTTATTCTCATATAAGAGTAGTTAATAATAAATTTCCAAACCGTATTCGCACCATTTAAACACAAAAAAAAAAAGATTTTTTATTATTAAATATAATTAATGATAATTTTTTGTAAATAAAAGATGACAATAAATATTAAAATTTAGCATTTCTATTTCTTGGGTCAAATTTGACACATAATACAAAATGTCAAATTTGACATAGAGAATAGTACAGCATTGGAGTGTAACTTTTCAAATATGATGCTAAATTTTAGGATAGCACATAAAATAGCATAACATTGGAGATGCTCTAAGGAAATTATGGTTGGGAAAGTTTGATCTACTCATTTTTTCACAGACATATATATATGTATATTTTTTGTAATTACATTTTGTTCACTATATTTTGCCATAATATATATTGAATGCTTCTTCACATTTAAAAAATACATTTTTATCCCCTATATTTTATTTTTTACTACACTAGATAACCCTATTGATACAATTTTAATCAATTTTTATTATTCTATATTAAATTAAAAATAATAGCTTATATTTAAGAATAAAATATACTATTGTGCTAAAAACATTCAAGTTAGTTAGTGTTTAAATATATTTTACTATAAATAAAAATATTAATGAATGTTTTTATCATTAGAGTTTATAAGTATTTATATTTATACTAAAAGGTAAATTCTAGAGTTACTTTATATTTTACAAAGTAACTATACTTTTTATTGTTATTACCATTAGATTAAAGTGATTTGATCTAAATTGGTGAATACATGACACTGTATGGTTACTTTGTAAAATACAAAGTAACCGTAGAAGGCATCATACTGAAAAAATATATTTAGACATCAATTTTATATTTTTATTATTATAATATCATATTTTAATGTTATTTATATTTTTTACTTTTATTTTAATAAAAAATGATTAAAATTGTATAGAATTGAGCTATTAGTATAATTAAAATAAAATATAAGGAGAAAAATGTATTTGAAA
>CANYLF014805679.1:0-12639 GCA_948193215.1 Bocquillonia castaneifolia
AAAAAATTGACCAACTGTGAAAAAAAAACTTGATAGTTTTTAAAACTATCTTCTTATGCCATTTATGCAATATAATTATGAGAAAAAGAAGAACAACATTTTTAGAAAAAGTTCTATGAACAATACTCTTCCAAGTGGGGATTTTTACACTACACCAATTGATTTTTGCACCTTATCTTTAGTTTCTTTCAAATGCAAATGACTTTAGTGTCATTTATTTATAATTAGTCCTTTAGTATTTATAGTTTTATCTTTTATTTCCATATTCGTTAAATACTTATTTTGAAAATTTTTTCTAGCCTTTTACAAAAAAATATCAATAATTTAATAAGATCAATGATTTTAAATAAATAATAGCTTTTTTTTCTTTCATGTTCTATACATATTACCATATTGTTTATTTTATTATGTTTTTCATTTAGCTATAATTTTAAAATATTGTTTATGTGAGTATATTTTTTATATCAAAAAAAAAGTGAGTATATTTTTATCTATAGATACATAAATAATTAAAGCAAACTATAATAATATTAGTAACACCAATGGAAGTAATACATTTAGTGTAGTGATATCAAAAATATTATAGAAAGTCATATAATATAACTTAATTTATTGCAATAAGACCCTTTTTTTAGATGGCAATAAGATCTTCTTTAAAAAAATTTCCTTTATCTATTTTTATTTTAAACCTCTATATTTCTTAATTATTAAACTATGAAAAAAATATTTTTAAAAAAGACATAAATAATTTTAGGCAAACTATCATTTTAAAAACAATCACAGAAAATGTAAGATCACATAAAATATAAAATATTATAAAATTACATAAATGTTGATTAAAGTTTTCATATAAAAAGGATAATACACTAATCAATAATACCTTAGAGAAAGAATAGTTAATTTAACTAGAAGAAAAAAATTTAAATCTTTAATCACCACTAAATTATTATTTTGGAAAAAAATAGTAAAAAAAGAGTAATTATAGATTGTCAATGAAAAATGACCATTTAAAATAAAGGACTTCAAAGTCATTTACAATTGAAAGAATGTAATGGTGGAGTGTGAAAATCAATTGGTGGAGTGCAAAAATCCTCACCCTACATTTGAAAACAGTTTGTTACCACTATTCAATTGAATAAAAGAAAGTTTAAAATCCTGATTAAAATATTGTAATCGAACAATGTTTTTTTTTTTTAAAGTTAGGGTTCAATATCCTTACTTTCACACTATAGTTGAGGAAGAATAGTCCAAGGAGGATGAAGATCATGCGAATGTAGAATTATCATGAGATTGAAAGGAATCAAATTTAGATTAATTGATTTGAATAAGAAAGAATTTTTTATGAAAGTATACTTTTTTTAAAAATATTTATCATGTTTTTGCTTTTTTTTTTTTGTGTGTTTTATGGTTACATGCTTCTATTTTTATGGCTAAAAAACTAAAAAAAAAAAAAAGATGTAACCATAAAACACACAAAAATCATCGATCATATCATTCTTCATTGTGATGGCTCTTGGCAACTTTGAAACTGGTTTCTGGATAAGGTTAATATATCTTTTGTCATGCCTAACTCTATATCTATGTTTTTTGAATTCTGGATCTCATTTGTGCCGTGCTCTGTTTATAAATGTCTTTGGCACTCACTATGGTACTTTTTATTGTGGGAATTATGGAAATGCAGAAACAAGCGGGTTTTTTATGGGAAGTTTATGAACTCAGAAGGAATAATAATTTCTTGTATATCTCAGGCTGTTTTTTTACTTTAAAATAGGAACATTAGTTTTCCATATTCAGCTATAGATGTTTTTAGATCCTTTAGAGTGATCTTCGAATCACACTAGGTTGTTACTTCGTTACTAAGTTGATATATCCTTTGCGCTAATCTTCTTAGTAGTCTGCCACTCCTTGTGGCTTTAATAATATCTCCACTTATCAAAAAAAAAAAAAGAAAGCAAACACACACACACACACACACACACATATATAATATGAATCGTTCAATCATTAATTACCGGTCTTTTTTATCTATCAACTGAAAAATTAAATCATTAATTAAAAAATAATAATATCTTAAATCTAAATTTAAACCAGTGAATCAATTTACAATAAAATACGATTTAATTTTTAGTTTCGATTCAGTTAATGGATTTCACTCATTACCCACTCCTAATCTTTTAGTAAATATAGTATATCAGTGGTTGACATGCTAAAATGCACGATTATTCATCATGTTATAAAATTTGATCTTTAATGTAGTTTTTGACTTTTTTTTTATTTTTACAAGTATTGCCTATAGTGATATTGTAAGTCTTTTAAATTCGGACTAATTCACTGTGGTGGAACCAGGACCCAGCTATAGCTTATTTGAGTCCTTTACCCTCTCCTAATAAATATGATCCTCGAACTCGAGACCTCTCCCTAAAACCAGAAGGACTTTACCATCTATACCAACCTTGGCTGATAGTTTTTGCCTTTTTTTTCTAGCACATACTATATAATTTTTCATGAAACTACAACCATGTGGCCAGAGAGTTATATATAACCATTATATCATTCATCTTATTTTTTTTTTAAGAATTCTATTAATTTATAAATTTAAATAAATTTATGTATTTCATGGTTTCGTAATTTGAAATAATATTTGATAGATATTTAAGATTTGGACCATATATATATAAATACTTTTTCCTATTTTAAATTCTTAAATTTGAATGATTAACGCACCTTAAATAAACAATAATAATATTAACTGTTTGGCCAACAACCCTTGCCACCAAAATGACTACAAAGGAATCCGCATACCAAAATTTTCGAACTATAGTTTTAAACCTTAATTACTTCGATATATATAAGCTTACATTGTATATATGTATATATAAAATTTAAATTATTATTAGAATCCAAATCCAACTAAAATAAGAAAAATAATTGTATTCTAATCAATTAAGGATTGCATTACTTATCAATAATTCATTAAAATAATTATCTAATTACCAATTTAACCACGATTAGTAGTTCTTTATAAAGTAAATAGCAGGGATAAGGGGTCAATTTCCGCACACCCCCTACTCATTACTCATCGGGGTGCTATATATAGCTTTCCATATGAAAACATATTTTTCGATAAATACACCCTAATATTATATACTGCCTGTACTTAAATCTCATTTACTGTAATTGCAAAATACAGTGGTATTGCAAATTATTTCCTTTCAAATTGAAATGAATATCTTTCGTTTTTTATTTTTAAGAGTTGTATTCTTGGTGCATCATAGTACATGCTTGCCTATATTTTATCATACTTATTGTTTACCATCTTATACTAAATCCATTCACTTTGATATGTTTAGAATTTTATTCTCTAAGTTAGTCGTTCATTCTTAACAAGAATTCATTGAAAAATAAATCGAATACGGTTCTAATACTATTAATCAACTTCAGAACATCAATTTTATTCTATATACATAACATCAAACTCTCATTTGTTGCCATTTTTTCCATTATTATTTAAATTGATTACTACTATTTATACTCATTTTGATATTGAAAATAATTTTCTAAATTTAAATAATATTTTAATTAACATCTAAAATTCAAATTAATTTAAAAGTTTTATTTTTATAAAATTGATAATTTTATAAATTCAACTAAATCCATATATTTTATGATTTTTTTAAATTATTATATAGATTTCTTTTATTTTTTAAGTGTGTATCATGTACATTGCATTTATAGAATTTTAATTTCATATTACAACAATTATATTATTTTTTTGATAATTTATGAGGTCATATATTTAACGAAATTCAAACTTTACGAATTCATGTTTTAAAATTATAGATATTTATATTAATGATCATATGGACATGCATACACATATACCTTATTTAATTTTTATTAAAATATAATCAGGTAAAAATATTCTTTATAAATTTAAAATATTTATATACTTTACCATTTATTTAAATCTCTATTTGTATATAAATATTTAAGATATTCAAAATTATTAAGGGTGTTTTATTCTAAGAATATATACAATGTGTATCTATATACCTACGTGAAAATTATAATTTGACCTAAAAAATGGATTTGATACTAAGGATGTAATTTACAACTTTATATGTCATCGTTATTGTGCAATAAAATAATTTTTAGCATATATTTATTTTTATTTTTTGAATCAAAGATTATGATTAATTATTATTTAATTATTTTTATAAGCATTAAATACTTAAAATATAGTTAATGTAATTGTGAAAATGCAACACGCATGTTATTGGAGCTTGAGTTTTTTTTTTTTAAGATTCGTTTCATTCATATTTGTTGGAACTAGATGGGTCAATCTGGTCCGCCCATGAAGGGTCAAGGCTTATTTTCTGACAAGCCTGAGGAATAAGTTTCTTGTCATGATAATTAATGTTAATTATTAATTAATATTTTGAGATAAATATTAGTTAATAGAATTTAATTAAGTATTAAATTCATTGGTTGACAGTTATTGAGATATAGCTAAATTCCTATTTTTTAGGTTTTAAGATATAAGTAGACTTAAGAGTCTGTAGTCAACAAGAAAAAGAACACAACGAGAGAACATCCAACAATCGTCATAAGTGAAATTAGTTTTCAGAATTTTCCTCTCTCCATAGAAAACTCTGTGCACTCTCCATATAGATCCAATTCCTCGTCTCGGTACATTTAGACTATGGAAATCATAGAATCATCCCATGTTAATCACTTGTTGGTGATTTTTAGCTGGCATATGTTGTTTGTGATTATTCATAACTTGGTAGAACTTAAGATTCGTTATTCCGCTGCTAGAAAGATAGATTTGGAGCTTTGATTGAGGTTAGTATTCAAAGCACTTCTCTTCTGTATTTGGGTTTACTTGTTTGGATATATACATGAGTAAATCCTTCATTGGTGTCAGAGCTTTGCCTTTAATTTGTTCTGTTTTTCCATGACATAAAAAAGGTTTATTTTGACTTATAAAAATTGAATTTTTTTTATGGATTTGAAATTTTTTGGCATGTTATTTTTTATTATTTTTCAGATCTGAGTTTTCTGAAATTTTAATAGCATGATTATTTGTTAATCATAAGCTTATAACATGTTTTATACGGTTTTAGAGAGTTTTGTGCATTGTATTTAGTGTTTTAATAGCTTTTCTATTTGTTTTTTCATGTAAAAGCTTTGTCCAATGGTTAACGTGCCATGAACCATTAGTTTTTTTAACTTTTTATACTGATGTGATGTTTTGTCCTTATTAGAAAAAGTTATTTTTAAGCCTTGAAGTGTGTGTTTTCTTTGAAACACATTTTTCAAGACCCTTTTTCGAAAATCTGACCTCACCAACGTGTTTGAAACACCCGAAGAACCTAGGACAAACTTTTCTTGTAGTCAAAAAAGTTGTTGGAAGGCGGCGCATGAGGCGTACGTGTGGTCGCTGGAGCCACGCGACAGCCAACCAGCCGCTGCCACATGGCGCTTCTGCACCCTCCCAACTCGTGCGGAACGTGACGGCATGTGAGACTTTGTTTCACCTGCTGATTTTTTCTAGTATATATTTTATGATTTTTCTGATTTACTGGTATTTTTTAAATTAATTTTTTTGGACATACAGAGTATTTATTATGATTTTTTGATGCTTTTTATCTTCCAAAATTAATTTAAAATTATTTAAAACTCATAAAAATATGTTTCAAGTTTTAGAAAGTTTAAAAATATTTGTTTTATTTCTCTATAACTTTATGGTTGATTTTGATGATCTATTGAATTTGTTTCAATTATATATATCATGGATATATATAATTACATGAGTTTAATTAACTTTTTGTAATGTGTTACAGAAAATGGCTAGAATCATCAAAGCGTCACATGTTGCTTATACAAAGCAAGCACATAAAAAGGTGTGGAGGCTGGAAAAAAAAGTTTGCAAAGTAAAATATGGTTTAAGAAATAAAACCAGTGACATAGATGCATTGGTGCATCATATTGTCAACTTTAACAATCTAATGCAAGATTGTATATGGAATGGAGGTTTTCGAAGATGTTTTAGTCAAAAAGCTTTATGTAAAACTATGACAAATTCTTTTAAATCAGATTTTTTAAAAGAGACTTTGCAACTTTTCTAGAAGGAGAGAAGGAGAACCTATGAGAGGTATCTCATAAATTTCCTTAACTATATGACTGTTTTAGGTATGAGAAGGTCAAGGGACCTTTCCAATACCTTTACATTAAGAAGTGGAGAGTAGTGACTCGTCTAAGTGGGAAAACTTTGAAGGATGTCATTCTACATCATTTGCCTAGAGACTTTAGAGTTATGATCGAAAGATCAGTTCCAGTTAACTTGCAAGTTTTGCACAATGGGTTTTGTTACTAGAGATATGTGTACTCTATAGTTGTTAGGAATGAGTTCCTATATTATAAACATATGCGATTGTTTATTTTACGATGTTCATGCTAGATGGATTTGATTTGTTGGTTGAGATTTTGAATTTTTTTCAAAAGATTTTCAATTTTAATAAAAATTTATTTTATTTGTTTAAATGCTTTGCATGAACCTTTTATTGATTTGTTCCAACTAGTGTGTGATAGAATTTGTGAATTCTAGTTATGGGCATGTGCAATACCTTTTACATCCTATTGTGATCACTATGCATGTGTTTTGATTTTGTGAAGTTGGTTGCTAGGATTTAGAGGGTAGTTGTATGCATAGGTATACTATTCGATTCTATAACTAGCCCAAGACTTTGTGAATTGAAATGATTGCATGCATAGTGATATATATATATATATATATATATATATATATATATTGCCTTTACTCTTGTGTTAACATGCAATGATTGTCATTGTTAATAGAGAGATCGACAATGCCTACTACTATAAAATATGTTATTGCTAGATTGAACAAGGACCTCAAATTGAATGATGATAATTATGAGGTTTAGAGCATGGAAATTCAGTATGTGCTGGATGAGCAAGAGGCTCTTGAAACCATTAATGAGATAATGGGAGAGCCTGAAGAAGGCAACATTGTTGCACTTAGACGTGAGCGTTAAGTGTATAAGGAGTATTGGATAAGGGAAAACAAGAATGCTCGTATCATTATGCTTAGTGCCATGAGAGATGATATCTCTAAAGAGTTCAAGCACTATCAATATGCAATGCATCTGTGGAATGCTTTGCGTGATAGGTTTAGGAATGTGTCATTAACCAAACTCAGGTCATTGGCCATTAAGTTCGACACATATAAGAAAAGACTCTATCATACCATGAAAAAGGCATTTTAGAGAGATGTCTAACATGATTAATGAGTTGGACATAGCTGGACATGTGTTGACTGATGAGCAAAAGATACAAGCAGTGATTCGATCCCTACCCCTTAATTGGGAGCATATGAAGATGTACCTTACCCATGACCTAAATGTTAGAACATTCCAAGTCACTGTATGCCATTTGGGGCTTAAGAAAGATAGTGTATCTTTATGCAAATGGAAATTTGAGGTTTGTGTCGTGAGTTCTAGCATTAATAGAAAGAGTTCCAAAACACGCAAGAATAATAGCGATAAAAAGCGTAAGGGGGTAAGAAACAGAAAAGAGTGGACATTTCAAAAGTGAAATGCTGTAACTACCAAAAGAAGGGGCATTATGCAAGATATTGCACAATATCTAAGAAGGTAATTGAAAATTACTCATGTATGAGTAACACTTATGTTTCTAGTTCTTCATTAATGATTGAATCTGATCCTTTGTGGATTGTGGATTTAGGATCAACTGACCATGTGACGAAGGAAGGAGGATCCTTTGTCACCTTTCGACAAGTTGCTAATGGAACAAAATTGTTATTTGTAGGAAACAATGCACGAATGGAGGTGAAAGGGATAGGCACTTACAAATTAGTGTGGCATGGAGGCAAATCCTTCATTCTTCACGATGTACTTTTTGTCCCAGGAATTTGTAGGAATTTAATTTCTGTTTCAGCCTTATTAGAACTAGGTTTTAATTGGCAATTTTTGAATAATAGTGTTAGGCTTTGTTTAGGAACAAATTTTTATGGTTCTGGATATTTGTTAAATGTTTTTATTGTTATGGATATTGAAAATATTAGTTTTGATAATAATGCCAATTTTTCTTTGATGAATACTTCGCATTGCTATGAGAATGATGTAAATGTATGGCATGCAAGATTGAACCACATTAGGCAAGATCGAATGAGTAAATTGGCCAAGGCTAATTTATTAGGTAATATAGAAAGAGTCAATTTACCTACTTATGAGCATTGCCTAAATGGAAAACAAGCAAGAAAACCATTTAAAAAAGGCATAAGGCTGAGTATCCTTTGTAATTAATTCATTCTGACGTGTGTGGTCCATTGAATGTAAGGGCGAGGCATGTGGCCTACTATTTCATCACTTTTATTGATGACTATACAAGGTATAGTCATATCTATTTGATTGCTCACAAGTCTGAAGCTTTGAGTTACTTTAAGACATTTATGAATTTAGTGAAAAATCAATTAGATAGAAAGATAAAAGCTTTGAGAACTGACCATGGTCATGAATATGTATCCGATGAATTCAAAGCTTTATGTGATGAAAAGAGTATCAAACATCAGTTTTCCATACCGAATACTCCTCAACAAAACGGTATTGCGAAAAGAAGAGATAGAAATCTTCTTGACATGATTAGATCGATGATGGCATAACCAAATCTTCCAATTTCTTTTTGGGGAGATGCTTTACTAATAGCTGCTTATGCTCTTAATCGTGTTCCCTCTAAGTATGTTAAATCCACACCTTATGAGCTATGGAATAATTGAAAACCCGATTTAAGCATTTATGACCTTGGAGTTGTGCTGCTATCACCCATGATACCTTTAGCAAGTATGGAAAATTAGGTCCAAGAGGTAGAAAGAGTGTCTTTGTAAGGTACTTTGATGTGTCAAAGGGATACGTCTTTATGGATGAACAGGAAAATGGCACCACGATAAAATATGAATCATAAGACATCACATTCTCAGAAAATGAATTTCCTAAGCTAGGCGATGTAGGTTAAGATTATACTTTCTATAAAACTCAAGATATTGATGGATTTGGATCTCTCAATTCGAGTGGGAGAATTTTACTAGAGGAATAAGAAAATCAGTTTCTTGATCCTCATAATTCGAATGATTGAAATCTGAATCCTGACTACAGTAGGAGTATAATTCCTGACTCTAGTGGAAGCTTGCCGAATCGCGATGAATAAATGAGATATGTTTATCAAGATACGAATTTGTGTAGATCTAAAAGGAAAACAACATTGCATTATAGAATGAATAATGATGTAATTGAAACCCTTTTAGTTGACATACTTGATGATGAAGAGCCAAGAAATTTTAAACAAGCTATGTAATGCCCAGCCAAGGATAAATGGATTAATACAATGGAAGAGGAAATAGCGTCCATGGAGTTTAATAAAGTTTGGGAACTTGTTGACCTCCCTCAAGGACAAAGGGCTACTAGGAATAAGTGGATTCTCAATATCAAGTGTAAGGCTGATGGAAGTATCGAAAGGTACAAAGCTTGCCTACATAATAGGAAGGAATTGACTATTAAGAGATGTTTTCTCCTGTTCTACGTTTTACATCGATTAGATCGATTCTAGCCATAGTGGCAAATTTAGATCTGGAGCTACATCAAATGGATGTAAAGACTGCTTTTCTCAATGGAAAATTAGATGAACAAATCTAGATGCAACAACCTATAGGTTTTGTTCATAAAGGCAAAGAGCAAAAAGTTTGCAAATTGAATAAGTCAATTTATGGCCTCAAACAATGTTCGAGGTGATGGTATATTCATTTTCATAACATAATCAATTCGTATGGTTTTGAAACGATAAGCGAGGACCATTATGTTTACACTAAATGCTCTAGTGATAATTTTGTCATAATCACTCTGTATGTAGATGACTACTGATTGCTGGAAACAGCATAGACTTTGTGAATGAGATCAAAAGTTGGTTATTAACCAATTTTGAAATGAAAGATTTGTGTAATGCAGCGTATATTATTGGAGTTAAGATTTCAAGAGATCATGCAAGTAGGTTATTGTCTCTCTCACAAGAGAGTTACATCAACAAAGTCCTTCAATGATTTAATATGAAAAATTGCAAACCCATAAGTACTCTTATTGCTTAATATCAAAACCTCTCTAAGAGTCTCAGTTCCCAGACACCACAAGAAGTGGAACATATAAGGAATGTTCCATATGCCAATGCTGCTGGAAGTCTGATGTATGTAATGTTGTGTACAAGACCAGATATCTACTATGTCATTGGGATGGTAAGTAGATATCAATCCAATCCTTTTAAAGCACACTAGAAAGTGGTTAAGAGGATCTTGAGATACTTAAAAGGCACAACAAACTTCAGTTTATATTATCAAGGTCAAAATTTACAAATGAGAAGATACACTGATGCTGATTGGGCTGGAGATGTAGATGAAAGGAAGATTACATGAGGCTTTATTTTCTTGTATAGCAATGGTGTTATATCTTGTAGTAGCAAGAAATAAACTTGTGTTGCGTTGTCAACAATGGAAGCTAAATTTGTTGCACTTATAGCTGCAACAGAAGAGGCAATCTGTCTTAATAGATTCGTGAGTCATTTAGGTATTAGTTCTCTAAATGAACCATTGACTGTCTATAGTGATAATTAATCTTTGATTTCTTACACCAAAGATCCAAAATTCCATTTTAAGACTAAGTACATCGGCATCAAGTATCACTATGTCAAAGACCTGGTAGTACTTGGAGAAATAAACTTGGAATATATAACTAAGCAAAATATGGTGGCAGATCCTATGACCAAACCTATAGATAGAGACACTTATGTAAGGCACATTAGTGCTATAGGTCTACGTAGCGTTTGAATTTATTTCTGTTTTTATTCCTGGTTCATGTAAGACGATTTCATGACTTTTCAATAAGAGTATTGAAGTTTATTTAGCAATATATCATTGTGCATGAATGTTTTGTGAAACATTTATTGTGAGCATGTGGAACAAAAAAGTAGCCCACTCGCACAGGTGTTTACTCTAGTTTTATAGCCTGAAAATAATTAAAGGCCCAATGAAATCGATGGGCCAACATGAGATCTAAGTCCAAAATCTTCTTGGAAGTACAAGGATTGGTCGAAGGGGCCTTACGATAGGTCAAGGCCGAAGGCATAACATTAGACCCCACAATGGAGAGAAGTATTATTGTGGAAGTCTGGCTGGATGAAGGAAGTCCATGACAAGTCTTGTACAAGTGGTTCAAGGAGAAGTCTTCCTTAGTTAGATGGACTTCCAAGAAGTGTACAAATCTAGGAGCATGTATTAACTTTTGGCAAATTTGTAATAGTACATAAACATACTATTTTAAATGGTAAAAGTGTTCCCCTCATTAAATAATGGCACCTCTGAATAAAAATGCTATTTTAATTGGTAAAATACTCCCCTTATAAGGCACATTTATGAAACATTAAAAAATGAACCTTTTTACTAATTTTTTTATAGTTTCATATTTTGTTCATATATGTTTCCAAATTTTTTATATTACTTTCATTCATTTTTTATTATCTGATGTATTCATTTTTCGATGTTTCATAGATGTTTATTACTGTTTATGTTTTTTACTATGTGTTTTTCATTGTTTCATATGTGTTTCATATCCATTTTAATGTGTTTTTTTGGTCATCTGTTTCAATGTGTTTTTTTATACAAAAAACACAAGTGACACATAAAAAATAATATCAGTCAATTTAAAGATAAAAACACATATGACACAATTATGATATATAAAAAATAATATCAAGCAATTTAAAGACAAAAACACATATGACACAATTATAAATTAAAAAACACATATGACACAATTATGACAAAAAATATATATCACAAAAACAACATATATCACACAAAAACACATATGAAACATTTATGAGATAAAAAACACATATGACACAAAATAATATCAGGCAACTAAAAGACAAAAACACATATGACACAATTATGAGACAGAAAAACACATATGACATATAAAAAATAATATCAGGCAATTTAAAAATAAAGAACACATATGACACAATTATAAGATAAAAAAAACTTATTACACAATTATGAGATTAAAAAACACATATAACACAATTATGATACATAAGAAATATTTATGATACAAAAAAACACATATGACACGATTATGACACATAAAAAATAATATCAGGCAACTAAAAAATAAAAACACATATGACACAATTATGAGATAAAAAAAAATACATAAACAATAACAAATAGCAAAAGTCTGTAGATTAGCATCAACAACAACACTAAATTTGAACTGAAAACGTGAAGAACGACAACAAATAGCAATAATGAGAAACTCATATTGAAATGAAGATCAAAAGCAAAGAAAGATAAAGAGAGAAAAAAGAAGTAGTAATGTAATAAAGAAGAAAGAAGAAAATAGCTAAAAGATGAGGTAGAAATGCAAAGAGAGAAAGAAAGATAGAGATAAAGTTACAAGAAGAAGAAGATCTTGTTAATGTGGGGGGGGGGGGGGGGGGGGGGGGGGAGTGGGGATGGAAAAAATTTTTTTAAATATTAACAAATAAGAAAGA
>CANYLF014808045.1:0-11138 GCA_948193215.1 Bocquillonia castaneifolia
GAAAATGCCAGTGCCTCCAAAAGTTAGACATTTCGCTTGGAGGGTTTTAAATAATACACTTTCGACAAAGGCAGCCATTCAAAGAAGGATAGGAGGAGTGGAGAATGTTTGTATTAGATGTGGAGAACAGAATGAAAACATGGATCATCAGTTTTTGAGGTGTTCATGGACTAGAGCTATCTAGTTTGGGTGTCATCTGGGATTGAATCTGGATAGATTAGAGCATTTGTCTTTTAGGGATTGGTATACCAAGGTGTCATCTGATATGGAGCTGGAGGAAAAGGGTTATTTTTGGGAAGTGACTTGGATGATTTGGTTCAGCAGGAATACTCTTGTTTTTTATCAGAAAATCTGGGAAGTGGAGCAGGTAATAACTAGAAGCAACGAATTCTTTGATCGATACCTGGCAGCTAATTGTAAGCATTATGAAGAAACGAGTTCAACTCCAGTGAAGTGGAAAGCTCCTAGTAGAGAGTTCAAATTGAATGTGGATGCTGGTAGATCAACTAATGGGGGATGGGGTTTTGGTGCTGTGATACGAGACTGGCAGGGAGATATTTTGCTGTTAGCATCCAAGCTTCAAAGGAGTGTATTGAGTGTGGATTGTTCAGAGGGGGAAGCCTTGCTATTCGGGCTCATAACAGCAAAAGAGAGTGGATTCTCATCTTTACATGTAGAATCAGACAGCTTACACTTAATTACAGCACTATCCCATCAATCAGATGATCTTACCGAGTTTGGAGACATAATACAGGACATACTACATTTCTCATCCAATTTCTTAAAGGTATGCTGGAGTCATACTAGAAGAGCAGGAAATGAATTGGCCCATCAGTTGGCGGGATTGGCTAGTTCGACCGAAACATCAGTTTTGCTGGAAGATGTTCCATCCTCTTTGTCAATGTTAGCAGCTAGTGAGAAGTTTAATAGTGGGTCTAGTTTTTAGCTTTTTGTTTCTTTGCTTGTGTTTTCTTTTTGTGTCCTTTCTTGTTTTATCCATAAAAAAAATATATTAAAAATGACTTAATTTGATGCAAGTAATTAAAAGAAACAGAGTCCTACTACATCATCTAGGCAAAATGGCTATATAAGTCCTTAAACTTTTGACTAAAGATTTTTTAGGTCTCTTAACTTTGACTCAGTTCAATCATATTTGTAAAGTAAAAAGTTTGGTACAATTGCCCTTTTAGTCAAAAAAAAAAAAAAGTTACTAATAAATCTTGAAAATTATTTTATTCTAAAATTTAATTTATTTTTTATTTTAAAAATATTTTTATATGTATTATATTTGATTATATGTTTTTAAACTTCAAGTACCTTTTATTTTTATAAAACTATATTTTACACTTATTTTTAAAAAAAAAATCATTGATTTTACCAAAAATATTCAATCAAATTGCAACAAATTATATTAAGTTAAAAAATAATTTCTCAATTATAAAATATAAAATTTTACATAAAATTTATGGTAAATTAAATATGAAATTTATTATATCAAATATGTTGTAATAGACAAATCTTTATTTATTATAAATTAATCTAATAATGTGATATTTTATTATGTTTTTTTAAATTGAATTTATTTTACTAAATAAAAAATTTTAAATTAAAATACTTGAAAATTTTAAAATATAGACTTTTTAAATTTATTCTACTAAATAAAAAAAAATTATTATACTAAAAAATAAAAAAAATTCCAGAATTTATTAGTTGTTTTATTGTTTGACTGAAGGGTGTAACTGCACCAAATTTTTTAACTTTAAAGATTTGGTTGAACTAAATCAAAATTAATGAGCTTAAAAAATCTTTGGTAAAAAATTTAAGGGCTTATTTGGCCCTGTTGCCTATCATCTATATAGGCATGATATAATTAATTATAAAAACATTGTAATTATATAAAAGTTTTAAATTTGAATGTTCCTCCTGTAGGAATAAAAGTGGTACGAGTAACAACAACAATAATATAAAAGAGTTGACATAGAAAACGTATTGATTCTGATGAATGTTTTGTTTGCTGTGCTGGAAAAGAAAATTTAATTTTTGTGTCGTTTGTAGGAGGCTTGGAGGTGTCTTATAATTGCTGAATTTTATCTAAAAGAATTGAATTTTGGCAAAGATTTATTAGAGATAAGATAATTCGGGGATTCTGGGTGATATTTATCCGATCTACTGGGAAAAATAAGTTTGCAGATGACTATGTCAAAAGAAACATTGTTGTTGCTGCGTATTTCATTTGATAGGTCAAAACAATATATGTTGTGTTGAATGATAGAAAAGCTACTCTCAGAAGTATAGTGAAGAATATTAATAATGCATTGATGTGTAAATATGCCACGAAATTAGCATAAAAGCAAAACCAAAGCTATTTTTTTAGTTAGTATGGTTAACACAATTTAATAATTTGTTATTAGACCGAACTTGCGTTTTTTTCCCCCTTCTTAGCTGGAAATAGAAATTCAAACCTAGGTAGTGAGGGGATGTGTTGTAACTTGTGTGAGTGTGATTGATGAGTGGAAAGTGGTGAAGTCAAACACCCAATTTGGATCAGGCATAAATAGAACTTATTAATTTTGGGCTTTCTTCACAAATCCCTCTTTAGGCCCATTTGTTTACAAAGTTACTCTCAAAATAAAAACTGTGCTCAAGTGTACTCTATGGTGACTTTATTTTTCACGAAGTAAGTTTTATTTTATAAACAATCACCATTAGATTATTCATTGCACTTTAGTCTAATAGTGTTAGATAAAGTACGTCAAAGTAGGTGAAAAATAAGTTACCATAAAATCTACCGCGTAAGAGCATCTCCAATGGACTCTTTAACAACATTAAATTATCTATAATAAAGAGTAGAGTGATAAAATTACACTCCAATCAACTCTTTTATCTTTAAATTATAAAGTACAGAGTGAGTTTGACTAGCTACATATAGCTAGTGAAAACTCCACTCTGTATATTATAAATAGATTTCAAATTTCAAGATGATTATACTCTCTTTCCATATTTTCCATATTTTTAAGATAAAAAGGTTAAAGAGAAATTAAATTTAAAAAAGAGAGAAATATAATCAAAATCATTTAATGTTTATGAAACGAAACAAATAAAGAGTTGTAAATAAAAAGTTTATTGGAGTGAAATTAAAATTTGAACTCTTTAAAAATTAGATGCTCTCCATATTATAAAATATGCTCTTCATTTTTAGCTATTATGCTCTAAGTCTCACAAATAAGATGAAAATGTAACAAAATTTTGCTTTTACACGAGAAATTATATGTGGCTGGATACATATTTTCACCTCTAAACTTTATATGGTTTACTTATTTCATTCCTCAACTTTATGATTAACCCATTACACATATAAAGTTTTGATTTTTTACCTATCAAACACCAATTAAGCAAAATTATATTAATTTTGTATCGATTTCACTTTAGTTTTATTAGGTAGTATTGCACATAGTTTAAATCATTCTTTTTTTCACATTAGTGTGATTTTTATAACTTTAAATTTAGTGTGTGATAGATAAAAAAATTAAACTTCATATGTGTAATAGGTTAATTGAGTTTATTTTTAGTATGTAATAAGTAAAAATTGAAATTTTGTATGTTTAATAGATTAATTTTAAAGTTCATAGGTATAATAGGTTAAACATGTAAAGTTTGGAAGTGAAATTATATATTCAGTTAAATATATGGTAGATCATTTATTCCAATATGAGTTGGAATAACAATTTACTGATATCATGACATGTGAACCATTCTTTACAGGGGCATAATTTTTTGTGTTAAGTTTATTTTCTCTCTTCTCCTACTTTAATGCATGTGCACATGTGAATAGTTATTTAAATGGTGGTTTTTTTATGACACATGTAAAGTTTTAATTGGGTTGTTATTTCATGAGCGACAATAACAAATTTACTCTTTAATTTTCCTTTACACAAACCCTTCATAATATAAAACGTTAACGACATAAAAAAGTAATGCTAAGCTAACTTTTTCTCTTGCCTTCCTCTCTAAACAACATAAGTTGTCGATCTCGTTAATCGTAACTGTTTTTTTTCCTTTTCTTTTCAAATTCAACCTGTAAAAAAAAACGAGTTCAACCAATAAAACAAATATCAAAGATCATCTTCTAACCAATTTTTATGAAGCAGATAAAATTCATCACATAGTAGAAGATTAGATCCTAAATAAGAGCGTAGATTAAATAAAATAAAAGGCTGTATTCAAAACAAGAACCAACAACAAGAAGAAAACCATTACAATCATAATTCAGATCTCTAAATCAGAAAAACAGATTTGTGCTAAATTTTTGAAATTATATGATGTATTTACTTCTGAATTCTGTCGCTTTTTTATTCTTTCTACAATACATATCAAAAGTATCGTTCATCATAGTTTTTAGGATTTTAAAAGGAATAAACTAGGAAAAAAAATCATTTATTTAAGTTTAAATAAAACAGATCTGTTAAAATTCAATATTTTCTACGTCTTTTTTTTTCAAGTATTGATTTTGTTATTAAAATTTTAATCGTCGATTTGTAATTACATGTTTGATCAAAAATTGATTTTTACATATAAATATGAACCAATTTCCAGAAAAATATAAACACATAATTACTTTACTAGCTTACTACGCGATATTAAGCAGATAAAAATCTCAGTAAAAATTTTGACTTTTGACTATTATCATCAGTAAATTAAAAACTTTTTCTTTTTACTTTTATACTCTTTAGTTAGCTCATAATACTATTGGCTATTATACCCTTGTATATGGTTTAAATTAATTTTTTTTCAAAATTACTTATAATTTTAATTGTATATTTTAATGATCATTAATTAAAGGTGCATTATATAGGTACTTTGTTTTTTTATAAAGCAACTATACTTTCCTATCATATCACCATTGTTTGAGATCATAACACTTTGGTTCAATGATGATAATACAGTCAAGTAGAGTTACTTTTTTTTTTTTAAAAAATAACTGTAGAATTTCCCTAAATTAAAAGATAGAATTTAAAATTTTTAAGATATTTAATGAAAAAATTAAAAATTTCAATGATTAAAGTTATCAAACAAATTATTGAATTCAACACTTAAAATTTTCAATATATATATACTTAAAATTCAATACGTAATATTTCAGTACTTAATTTTTAGTTTTATCAAATACCAAGTAAAAATGTAAATGACAACCGTGTATGTGAGCTGGGAATGTAAAGACTCTCAAGAAAAGCGTAATTTCCTCATTTATATTTACAAACATAATTAGCTTTGACGTTTACCAGCAACATCCATCAGGATGACACTTAACATTACAAGCAACAACATTTATCACCTTTCGTTGTCCTTGTGATTGGAATTGGGCTGATGAGGCCCAAATCCAATCCACAAGACAAAGGTAAAAGACAAATTTATAGGCCATGAGAGAGCCCAATAAAACTTTTGGTTTGGGCAAAGCTCACAACACAATACGCTACAACAAGTAGCAACAGCATCAAAACGATGTTCAATAATAATAATAATAATAATAATAATAATACGAAAATTCTAGAATTACTTTTTAGGTATTTTATTTTTTATATTATTAGATAAAAATATTAGTTTTCAATTTAATAATAATAAAATTATAAAATAAAATTTACTTTTTAAAAATCAAAGTAATCATAAAAGCACCGTAGTAATAATAATAATAATAATTAGAAAGGAGAATAATCTAAATTTGGATAAATTGCAGTGTTTATCCTCAATCAAAGTAAAGTGACGGACCTTTTTATTCTTTTTCTGGCTTTTTTATAACTAAAGAAGAAGAAGAAGAATAAGAAATTTGCAAAAAATAATAAAGAGTCAAAATCTAAATCTTGATAAAAAAAAAAGGTTTTATCAAAAATAAAGAAAATAAAAAAAAGGAAATTAGGAGTCAAAACGCGAAAGAATAAGGCAAATCAAATCCAAAGGAAGAAGCGGTTTCTTTTTCTTTCATTTTCTTGGTGGCTTTTGCGTTGCAGTTGCAGAATCAGTATCAGATCAACCAAACGACAAGCAGTTTTCAGGGTTGGATCGTTCTTCCTCTTCTTCTTCTTCAACTTGACAACTCAAGAGGTAACTTCATTTCTCTCTCTCTCTCTCTCATTTACTCTCTCCATCCACTACTCTTACTACTGCTATTCGTTCTTTTTAATTATGATTTACTATCAATTGCTTATAGCAACAGAGAAAATGCAAAATAAAGAAGACCATAAACAAATAGCGGAGGAGGCATCGCCTACCGCTACTGAATTTAAAGATAAAGAAGATGGAGAAGAATGGACTAAATTTGCAGACGAAGAAATAATGGAGCAACACTCTTCTATTCGCTCCTCCGACTCCGATAAACTTCCTTTTGTCTCCGACAAGGTATTCTTTCTTTCTTTATATAAATATATGCAATTATTTCAATTATCTTTTCTTACTGCCATTCATTTCTTAGATGTAACATAAATCAGGATCAGATTCTTTATTAGACATGTATATTCTTGCCATTTATTTTTTTACTGTTCGATTAGGATTTAATATATGTAATCAAATTGATTCTTGTTTAGTTCCAAAAAAATATAAAGTAAAATAAAAGAATGAATTGGATTTGAAACTGCAGGAGCCTCTTTCTGCATTAGCTGCTGAATATAAATCCGGGAGCCCTATTTTGCTTCAGAAGATTAAGGTTTTTCTTCTTCTTCCTTTTTCCATTTCCTTCTTTAATTTCTAATACACATTCCTCAACGATGACTGTTTGTTTAGGTGCTCAGTGACCAATATGATGCCATCAGGCGTACTCGTGGAGATGGCAACTGCTTCTTTCGCAGCTTTATGTTTGCTTATCTTGTAATATACCTCACTCTACATACATTCTAACTAAACACCTTCTTCTCTTTGATGTTGTTTTATGTCATTTTAATTTACTGAAACAGGAGCATATTTTAGAAACACAAGACAAAGCAGAAGTCGACCGCGTCAAAATGAAGGTCGAAGAATGTAGAAAAACACTTCAGAGTTTGGGTTATGTTGACTTTACCTTTGAAGACTTTTTTGCTGTAAGTGCCTCCTTTGCCAGCCTCTTTCTTAGACCCTATGTTTAAGAACTACCTCAAGACTAATGCAGCAGCAAGTCTTATCATTTGGATAACCTTCTAGCTGACTCATATTCTCATGGTTTAGAATATGGGATTTGTGTACGTTAACGTTATATATATATATGGGAAGCTTAAAGTTTTGTTTGTTTGATGGTCTCAAGCCATGCTTTTTGTGCTGGCCTTTTGATCGTTCTTCTCCTACAAAATATTAGAACCTCTGACTGTGTATTTGATGTTTGCATGTAGTTAAATGAATCTCTATCAAAATAGTGGCATTGGTGTGAAAGTGTTGTTTTTCTGGCTGGTATTGCGGACAACTGGAAAAAAAAAAATGGAACTTTTTCCCCAGTATGAGACTTGGTTAATGGAATTTGCTTAGTTGCAATCTTTTAATATCAATTGAGATGAGTAAAATAGTTAGGTTTGCCTCTCTCCTGTTATTGAGATTGGGAGACTTGTTTTCTCTAGATCTTTTAAAAATAACATTTACCAGAAAACCAGCAAGGCTGTCTCTTTTCCAGCCTGTACTAAATCTTTAGTTATCTTAACAATATATAAACTGTACTACAGTACTGCTTACACTACAATGAAAAATTTTCAGTTATTCCTGGAGCAGTTGGATAGCGTTATTCCAGGAAATGAGGCTTCAATAAGGTACAGTCCACTTTCCCCTCATATAGAATTTCTGTTAAAAATTTGAACAGTTTATTTACTTTGATATTGTCTGTTCCATCCCATAGACTTTATTTCAAGCACTTCCCTTCATAACTATGAGCTAACATAGAGCAACTGTATTATGTAAAAAAACTTGTGGCATTAACATTATTTAATGGCATCTCTTGAATGTTTGATAATAAATGCCTTTTAAATTTTTGTTTCCAGCCATGATGAGCTCATAAATAGGAGTCGAGATCAATCAATATCTGACTATGGTGAGTAACTTCAAGGACTTGATGGTATGACCGATTCCCCCCTCTTTAAAAAGAATCTACTAACAGATTCTGCTGGTTAGTTGTCATGTTTTTCAGATTTGTCACTTCTGGCGAAATCCGAAAACGCTCTGAGTTTTTTGAACCATTCATACTGGGATTAACAAATGCAACTGTAGAACAGGTTTGTCAGAACTCAACTTTTGAAAAGATATTTATGAATGGTGTATTCTACCATAACTTTGTTTTTAAGAAAGTAAAGTTTACTTTGTAGATAACCACCATTGAATTATTAGATGCACTTTAATCCAATGATAGTTACTACAAAGTAGAAGCAAAGTAAATGCAAAACAAAGTTACAGTAGAATTCACCTTTATGAATACCTCCATATTTGGTTTATGGGCATCAGCTTTAGTGTTTGATGGAATATTAGGGTGTGTACAGAAATTGGTTACATTCAATCTGCATTTCTCAGTGTGTTAGTGTTAATATTTTTTAAGATGAAAATTTTAACTGCCCTTGGTTCTTGGTTACTTCCTGTAGTTCCTTGTGTCAACTGAAAGATTATTGTTGTTGAATTCAATATTGTTTATGGGGTTTATACTTTTATTTAAGATTGGAGCCAAATTTGATCTTATCCTTTCTTTCTGACATGTTGCAATCTGGTTTGGCTTAGTTTTGCAAGTCATCTGTGGAACCCATGGGTGAAGAGAGTGACCATGTGCATATTACTGCCCTATCAGATGCGTTGGGGGTGGCAATTCGTGTTGTATACCTCGATCGCAGTTCTTGTGACACAGGTGGTGTTAGTGTAAATCATCACGATTTCATTCCTGCTGCTGGTGATCTCCCAAATTCTACTACCGATGGTTCTGTGACCAAGATTCCCTTCTTTACCTTGCTTTATCGTCCTGGGCATTACGATATTCTGTACCCAAAGTGATCTTCTTGCCAACCCTGGTAAGCTAATCTGGAATTTTGCTATTAATAATGCATTGCACAAGTGTGGGTGGGTGATGTAGGACAGATTTAGGGTAAAACTATCCTACAAGAAAATTGTAAAAAACAACGGAAGTTTTACCTGAATTATGAAATTCAGATCTGATTTATATAGAAAAACAATGAAAAGATAGATAAATTTCTAGGAATCAACACCTAGGGTGCTAGGAATCACACCTAAGGGTTTAGAATTGAATCACACAACTCTAGAAGAATTAGCAAACACTGCTGTAATTTTTTTATTAATTCTGAAAATCTGAAAATAACTTAATACATGCTAGGTATTTATAGACTTAAAAATAATCCTAATGTTACTAGGAATCCTAAACATAAGAAAATACTAATTCAATACTAAATAGGAAACTAAATAATAAAAACTCCTAAAGAAGAATCTATAAAAAATAAAATAAAAACAGAAGTAAAAGTACGGACTCCTAAACTGAATTTTCAGATTCCCAGCGAAACTGAAAATTACAGAAATACCCCTGCACTAAAAGCAGAATTCATGCAACCCCAAAAGACATTTTCTTTGTCCGCATCATTCTCCCCCGGTTGGAGAAAACTCGACCTTGAGTTTTGAAATGTCTAAGCAACAAAAGCTCGTGATTTCTTGAATATTGTTGCCCTGTTTTTGTTGTTCGAAGTACCAACGAGTGGTGATGCATATCTTCTCAAATTGATTGTCATACTTTTGTGGAATTATGAAATCAATTGAGGAATTATCAGCCACCTTCTTTTTAAAAACCACATCACCAAACAATGCAATTGGAACATTAGCTTGCCCTTCAAAACTCTTTTCTTCTTTCTTTGATTCTGCACATTCTATGCCTTGCACCTGAAAACCTTGGAGCAGGTTTGGTTGCTTGAATGTTTGGGGCTGCAAGAATTGATTTTCTACCCCTTTCTGAAGCTCAGATACAGCTCCTAAAGACTCTTTTAGTTGTTGTCTTGGTGATCCTGCTTCTGTTGTTGATTCATGGAGCATGTACTTCTCCCTTAGTTTAGCTTTCATCTCAAACCATGTTCTATATGGGGCTGCTCTAGTTCTTTCCATATCACGTTCAACTCCATACCACCATATTTTAGCTAACCCTATCAATTTTATTTTAGCAAATCTTACCCTTCTTTCTTCATTCATATTACACCATTCAAAGAAAGATTCTATAGAATTAACCCAATCACTAAATAACACAGGATCAAATTTACCATCAAAACATGGAACATCTACCTTCACCTTTTTTGTGATATCTCCTGCCATGTCTTGTTCTCCATTATTTCCTCGTCCACGGTTGTTTCTTTGAATATGATCGTCATTACGTAGCAGCTGTTGAATGTTGTTTTGCAATGTATTCAATTGTTCCTTCATTGTATTCATATCGTTTTGCATCGTCTCATTCTGACGCTGCATTGCTTCATTCTGTTGTTGCATTTCATGAAGTCTTCTCTCATTATCTGTTTGAGCAGCAGCGAATTCTTGTTGAAAAGTTGCAAACCTTGAATTTAATTTGACATTTGTCACCATTATTGCAGAAATTTAATGGGAAACTCCAAGGATTTTATTGCTCTGATACCAATTGATGTAGGACAGATTTAGGGTAAAGCTATTCAACAAGAAAATTGTGAAAAATAGCGGAAGTTTTACCTGAAATGTGAAATTCAGATCTGATTTATATGGAAAAACAATGAAAAGATAGATAAATTCCTAGGAATCAACACCTAGGGTGGTAGGAATCACACCTAAGGGTTTAGAATTGAATCACACAACTCTAGAGGAATTAGCAAACACTGCTGTAATTTTTTTTATTAATTCTGAAAATTTGAAATCTGAAAATAACTTGATACATGCTAGGTATTTATAGACTTAAAAATAATCCTAATGGTACTAGGAATCCTAAACCTAAGAAAATGCTAATTCAATACTAACTAGGAAACTAAATAATAAAGACTCCTAAATAAGAATCTATAAAAAATAAAATAAAAACAGAAGTAAAAGTACGGACTCCTAAACTGAATTTTCAGATTTCCAGCGAAACTGAAAATTACAGAAATACCCCTGCACTAAAAACAGAATTCCTGCAACACCAAAAGACATTTTCTTTGTCCGCA
>CANYLF014808851.1:0-14807 GCA_948193215.1 Bocquillonia castaneifolia
TTTTATATTGAATTTTAATTATTGCAATATATATATATATATATATATATATATTTAAAAAAGTATAATTTTTTTTGTTTTTGATTTCGATTTTATGAGTTAAACCAAATCGAATAAAAAGTTGAATATATATACACACACACACTTACTTACTTTTTAAAATAATAGTGAAAATTAATTGTAAAAACTAAATTTAAATCATTCAAAATTGAGTCCTTGCACTTTCTTTTTTTTTTTTTATCAAAATTGGATCCCTGCACTTTCAGATTTATCAAAATTGAGTCCCTCAGTTATAACACTGTTAAAATCAGCTAACTAAAGGACTCAATGTCGATGAAAATAAAAGTACAGGGACTTGATTTTTATAAATAAAAATACAGAGACCCAATGTTAAAAAAAAAAGTACAGGGAATTGGATATGGGTTTTGTCTTAAAAATAAGAAAATATTAAAGTAAGTTTGCTTTGTACACGGAGAGACCAAGCTATCCCCTGGCCTTCATTTTCTTCATTAGATCCATTTTTTTACTCTCATATAACAATCGCTAATTATGTTTTACCCCATGTGTTTTACCCCAATACATTGAATATCCCTCGTGTTTGAAAGATACGTTTTTTTACTCATTATATCTTATTTTAATTATATCAATTGTGCCTTAATATACAATTTTAATCATTTTTATTAAGATAAAAATAAAAAAAATCAAAAATAATATCATATTATTATAATAATAATAAAATATGTAAATTGATGTTGAAATATATTTTTTAGTATGAATATAAATGTTTATAAACTGCAATGATAAATACATCTATTAGCATTTTTATTTATATTAAAATATATTTAGGTACTAATTTAGATGTTTTTATTATTATAATATCATATTTTATTATTAACTATAAGTTATTGTTTTTAATTTAATATAAAATAATAATAAATGATTAAAACACAGGGCATATCATAATTACCTCTATAACAATAATCAATTTATGCTCTGTTGTGTGAATTATGATTGAAATGTTTAGTCATATTGAATTCCAATACATTTGATATGGCAAGTTCCTCTATTTAGAGATGAATTATTTAGATCCATTTGTATTTTATGGAATGTATTTTCCCATTTCTTATTTTAAGGGGATGGCTAGGAAAATAATCTCTTTTTATCGAAGTTTCAATTAAAAAAAACTACATATATAAAAACTCGAGAGAATCTCGATCGCTAATAAATCAAAAATATATTTTTAGTGAAAATTTAACACTTAGAGCATTCCTAAAGATCTAAAAATAATAACAATTCGACTTAATTCCTAGAAAAAGAAAATAAGAAAAATAAACCCAAGCAATGGCAAGGCACATTTCTCGTACAACCACTAATTTTTACCAGAAACAACTTAAGACAATTTGCAAATTATCCTTTTTTAAAACTTGCACAACTCTTCCATCTTTCCCTTATATTTCTCTTTTTACACAATCTTGTATCCTTTTCATGTTTCACAGAAAATCTGTTGCATATTAAAAGGCTGAAACATAAATAATATATATAAAAATCTGTGTCCCTCCATGTCATCTTGATCAGTGTTAAACATTTTGGCCTTTAAAAATGTCTCCCTCGTGTTAACACAAATAAATATTGGTCTGGATCTTAAAATCAAGAAATGGAGGTGCAGAGATTAAGGGAGTTAATGTTACTTTGGTCTAGAATCAAAACTACTCGTGTTGCTCTTGTGGGTGGAAATCACACTGCTGCTAGATTTTGCACTCGTTAAAGCCTTTTTTTTGTTTGTTTCCATTTCTCTCTACATACCCTTTTTCTCGTTTCTTATTTGTCATCATATATTTTGATATCCTTCAATCTTTTAACAATTGTATTCTTTTATCCTTTAATACATAGAAAACCCTCTTCTTCTTCTTCTTCTTTTTTTTGAATTGAATACATAGAAAACCCTCTTATCTAGCCGAGTACAACAAGTTTGTTTTTATAAGCATGGCTCTCCAAATTGTACAGGGGTTACAATCCAAATACAACAACAAAGTCAAAGTCAAAGCCAAGCCTTTGCTTTATTCTAATGGCATTAGTTTTCATGGTGATGCTTACTTGATAGTTAAGCTGCCTCATTCTAGGCTTTTGAGGCTTTTTGCTCGGTCAATTGTTTTGTCATTGATCTTTGTTACTTTAATAATGTTCAGTAATAACTTTTTTGGTTCTCTTGCATCATCTGCTCCTCTCGAGCCTGAATCTTCAAGCCCTGATTCCGATATTGATCTTGATCTTTCGCCTTCGCTTTTTCGTGATTTGATCACAAATGAAGGCCTTATCAGAAGAGGTGATAAAGCTGTTTTTGTAACGAATGGTAATGGCAATGATGACCATACCATTGATGGTTCTAAACAGATTCTAAAGGACAATCATCATATGGAGTTCGTCTCTCTCTTAGATTTGGATCAACAAAAGAAAATTAATGATGAATCTTTCGACTTTGCTATTACTTATAGTTTCCAAGCTGTGCAAGAATTCATCGACAGGGCACTCAAAGTCGGCGGGATTGTTATTGTTCGACTAGGTGATGATCTTTCTTCTCTATTCAATAAGCCAACTAACTACAAAATAGTCTATCTCAGAAGATTTCAAAAAACAATCATCGCCGTGAGGAAAACAGGGCGTACCAATGCCAATAATAATTTGAGCACACAAAGAAAGCTGCTCAGTTGGAGAAGCGAGGCAAGAAAGGCAGCATTAAACAAGCTTGAAGATGTACTTCTAGAACCACCGCGAGCGGCGTCTAGAAAATCAAGAACATACTTGAAAAAGACTAGATATCTACCGGACATAATGGGAGATACACTAGAAAGTTATCCGCGTCGAGTGTTCATCGATGTAGGATTGCCTGAAAGAGAAGGAGGAAGTGGCACTGGATGGTTTGAAAAGAATTATCCGACAAGAAATCTTGATTTCGAGGTGTACAAGATTGAAACGGTGACCGAGGTTTCATCAGGGAAGGAAGTGCCACAAGTGGAAGATGTGGGGATGTCCGGTTGGTTAAGGAAGAATGTGAAGGAAGAAGAGTATGTAGTGATGAAAGCAGAAGCAGAAGTGGTTGAAGAGATGATAGAGAGCAAGTCAATAAGGTTGATAGATGAGCTGTTCATGGAGTGCAAGCCAAGAGGACATGGAGAAAAAGGAAATGGAAGTAAAAGAGCTTATTGGGAATGCTTAGCTTTGTATGGGAGGTTAAGAGATGAAGGAATTGCAGTGCATCAATGGTGGGGTTGAACTTTTTATATATATAAGAAAAAAGAAAAGGGTCAAGAGAGGAAGCAAAAAATAACAAAAAAAAAAAAAACCCTCCTACGACTTCTTTATCAGCATGCTTTATTTCATACATTTCATTTTCTTTTCTGTATGATTGTGTGTTTGTTGTTTAAAATTTAATACCATCAATTAATCTTATAATAATTGATTTTTTTCTTTTCTTTTATCACTTTTATATGATAAAAGAAATAAAGAAGAAAAAAATAACTTGGGCGTTTATGCATTAATTGTATTGATTTATGGGAGCAAGGAAATTAAGATTTTCACTTTGGCCTTTGTTTTTTTGCCCCTTTCATTTGCGAGTGTTCAATAATAGCTCATCTCGCTTGCATTTAGGCAATTTCCCCTGTAATTTGATAATATATCATACCGAATAGGGAGCGAAACTATAAAAATTATATGTATATATTTTTTCGAACTCTTTATGATAAGATATTTGTAGATATTATATCATTTTTACCTTAACATTTTAAAGGAACAACTGCAAAAAAAAAAAAAAAAAAAAAAAAAAGGAATAAAGAAACTAATCCATTTGCATAAATATACTGATTTGTTCTCACAAAGCAAGCTATAACAGACTATTAAATTAAAAACAACAAACAAGACTTTTGGCAAACACGAAAAAAGGACAAAAATAAAATTTAAAAAAAATCTAGTTGCAAAGTTCACGAGCAATTCCCAATCGAGAATTGGTGACATCAAACAGTATCCTAAGATTCTGCTGCTGCAAATTGGCTATAACATTAAGCACAGAATTCACATTATTTGGTGCTGCAGCCATAGCCAAGCAAGCCAGCGAGCCAGCACTGCTGTGTATCAAGCTATTCTCCATTGGCAGAACCAAATTCAGGCCCGTAAAATGGAATGTTATTGCTGGTGCCACTGCTTCATTTGTTGCCGCAAAGCAAGTATCAAATGCACCCAGAGATGAAAATGGCCCACCCACTTGTTTTCTGAACTCTTCCTTTATTGCACTGTAAATGGGCTCAGTGAATCGGGTTATTACTGTGCCCGAGTCTATTATTGTCCCGGATCCTGTGTTCGGGTCAAATGATAAGAGCTCGGGTGCTATAGGTACCCTTACTTTTCCCACACTCACCCCTGTTAGATTAACGTAGTAAAGTGATGGCCGATGTGGGTTCTTAAGAAGTGGTGTGGTTCTAATGTATTTGGGTTGACCCGCTGGGCCGAGTTTTAGTGAGCCAGAAAAGTAGTATGATTTGAAACTGGGTAAACAATATGAAAACACACCCGAATAAAGTGACCCGGATTGAGAAATTAATGACAAAGGTCCACGACCCAAACCCAATAACCCTTGAGGAGGAACTGACCCACCAGAAACAGAATTAATACAACCAAAAGAAAAATTGGGTATCACATCATTAACTAATCTCAATGAATCTTGAACAAGGGAAGCTGAGAAGGATGAATCTCCACCGTAGGATTGGTTGAAAAGGC
Source organism: Bocquillonia castaneifolia (assembly GCA_948193215.1). Classification (NCBI taxonomy): domain Eukaryota; kingdom Viridiplantae; phylum Streptophyta; class Magnoliopsida; order Malpighiales; family Euphorbiaceae; genus Bocquillonia; species Bocquillonia castaneifolia. The sequence goes on from CANYLF014808851.1 coordinate 4,768, forward strand.
AGGTGGAGGAGGACCCAGTTGCAGGGCAAGAAAATCCACGGACTTGAGTACATTGGGCCACAGAGCAATCAAGTGAAAGATAAGTGGAAGAAGTGTTTGTATTGAAAGTAGTAGTGGAGCAACCTGTGCAGCCAGAGCAAGGAACCCAAGCTGCATCATTACTAGTGTCTAAAACCATGAACATTAACTGACCTGGCGTACCCAATTTCACCCTCACCACATAATTGGCAATGTTTAGGACCTGCTGGCCTGGGGCAATCGGGACTGCTGTGGTTTTTTGGGCTGCAAGGCTCGATAAGTAATTGAGCCTTGATGGGTCTTTTGAGGCCATTTTCATTACTGTGTTGACCAATGAGTCCTGTTTTGGTGGAGTGAAAGGTGAGCATTTGCTGTATATAGGAATTACTGAAAGATCTGAATTATCTGGTTGAGTTCCACAAGGGTCAAGTGCTTTTGTGCCTGAGATTAGAAGAGCAAATAGTAAGAATATGGCTACATTTTTGGAGTCCATTTCTATGGACTCTAAAATTGGAATTGAAAAAAGATAAGGTAAGGTGAAGATTAGAGTGTGTGCATGCATGGGAAGTGAGAAAATATATATTGGTGTAAAGGGTATTGAAAAATACCAAAATACCCTTGTAATTATTGATATAATAAAATGATGATTAATAGGTACATAAGGACCTATCTCTTGATCACAATCATGTGTCGTACCATGCAAGATGTAACATTTTTTTGGGTCCAAGTGGGTCAACACAACACGAGAAGGATTATTGCTCATAATAAACCGCAAATTAATGCCAAGTGTCTAAAAACATAAAATAAATAAAACCAATTTGGAAGATAACTTCAGCTCGAATGCGCCATGGAAATGCAAAAGACAAACAGAGTACTGAGTGCGAGACAGCGAAGCTCAAATGCTCCAAAAGAATGTATTGTCATTTTGTAAAGTTATATCTGCCAAAAAATATGGGTAATTTTCACATATAATCCCTAAACTTCTGTCTCTCTTCCACTATCGTATCTACACATTTTTTGTTACACAATAGTCCCCCAATTTTGAGTTTTATAAAAAAGTAGTCCCTCAATTTTGAGTTTTGTAATGCTGTAATGCAAAAGTTTCTACTGTTATTTTTCATCCACGATCATTAATAAAATTTTACCATCTTATATTCTAATATATTGAGTATATTTTATCATTATCTCTCACCAAAATTGAGATCAATTCAAAATTTACTCTATTTTTTATGATTTTTTCAATTTTAATCAATTAAAATAATAATAATAATAATAATAGTAATTTTATGGTCAATTTTTTTATAATTTAAATTGCATTTTTCTTTATTCACATTTTCATATCAAAGTAATTGAAAAGAATATTTTAGAAGGACACTATAAAATTCAAAATCGGGGAACTGATGTTTGAAAAAAATTAAAGACATTGATAGGAAAAAGGAGAAAATTCAGGAGCGTGAATGAAAATTACTCCAAAAATAAACATAAAAGAAAATTACTATTTTACATACTTGAAGCTTAATATTGCAGGAGTAAAGACAAGGGTAGTAAAGAGAATCCATATTCTATCGGGGAGGCAAATCAGATGGGATGCTAAAATATATTTGTCCGAATATGGGTCAATAATACACGAGATGCGGTCGGTCACGGGTCACGATAGAGACTTTCCATTAGGGATGGGATGGGTCCATTTTTAGGTTGCTTAATTTGTTTGCAGTTTTACTCTCATCCAAATCTGATTGTAAAGATCTCACCCTTGATACTAAGCACAAAACGGGAAATTCTTGGAGTACATGAGTGCGATCATGGACCAATCATGAATTTAGAACACTAAATAATTATTTTAAGCGAAAGCGAATTTATACCTGTTTCAGAATTAACAGCATAACTCACGTTTAGACTTATGATTAAATTTCCCTATCAACACAGGCAATAGAATAATTAGTACAGAAGAATTCTTTGAACCAGATCTTCCTCTCCAATCTTTATTTTCACGTAGACGGACAAGTCAAAAATTAGGTTAAGGATGTAGGGGGGGCCTAGCCTTATATATATTATATCCAATGAACCGACTCATTATCAGTCCTGATTGGATTCGACTTATACTTATGGTTTTACACCATACCGGGCTATTAAGGTGCACATAAGCCCACACACAATTGATCATGGTTAATTGGGCTTCACACACATTCAATTAAACTATATTTTATTCGTTCAATTTTCATAAAATAAAATATTCACAATTAATAACAGCCCATAAAATTAATTTATAAAAAATATTTCTAACATTTTCCTATTTGGGCAATATTAATTGTAACGTTTTAATAATTTTAAAACACTATTATAAAACGGCACAAGATTGAATAGTAAAAATAAATGTGATCACAAATTTTGAAAAACATATAATTCAAGGAAAATACACCTTATGACAATTCGGTCCACATTAAACCATCTATATTGAATCATGGCAGCAATCATGCCATTTATTGTTTCTCCTAATACACCACATGCTTACAAGAGCTGGAGAAATCAATTCCTCTTTAACACGCACTACTTACCAAGAGCAAGAGGAACCTCAATAATGATTTATGTTTAACACAAAATGCTTGCAAGAGCTATAGAAATCAAATTTCCCTTTCACACAACATGCTTACAAGTGCAAGGGAAATCGCACTTCTCTTTCTCACAAAATGCTTACGAGAGCGATAGAAAATGTCAAATACTTAAAAGCTTATTGTCTCCAAACACACAACTGAAAATACTCATCGCTGATTCAAAAGGTCATATTAAGTCACAAAAATGAGCATAAAACACAAATTCATACACAAATATCTCCACATCGCAATCACACATAAACATATTATATGGGAAATGCTCAACATGTATGAATTAGCTTAAAACCTATGTTTAATTACATATATCAAACTCCCACTAATCAAACACATAAAAAAAAACTTATAAATATCCATATTGCAAATATGCTTATTAAAAGCTATAGGCCTGAAAAGCTTAGTTAATGAGTCAACAATGATCAACTTAGTACTAATGTACTTAAGATGTGTCAACTAATTAATACTAAGCATAAAACGGGAAATTCTTGAATGGACCACGATCCATGAGTGGGATTGTGGACCAATTCAATAACGTGTTGACATGTCATCAAAATGTGTAAGATATGTCATCTTTCTATGACAATTTTTTTTTTATCGTGTAACCATGTGATTGGTTAGTTCACGGTCCCATCTGTGGATCATGATCCATCAAGCATTTCCCGCACAAAACAACAAATCTTTTAATGTACGATGGTTGAGCATTCATGGCATTTTCCATTTGGCAACTAAATATTTTTGGCCTGGACATTTTATGCACCCTTAAATCTTAACCGTGATGAGCACATTTCTTTGATTCCTCTTCAGAGAATAGAAAGTGCAAGTGAACATTTTGAAGGGTTTAAGTTTAAAAAGAGAGAGAGAGAGAGACGATCAAGCTTAGTAAGTTTTACAGACATGCAGAATTCGAAATTAAGTTTTAAACTCTAACAAACCAACCAAACTCAAGTTAAGTATTATTATGTTGATTTAATGTTCACAAATTTAACATAGTCTAATGGAATCAAACTCAAGTTGAAGTACTATTATGTTGATCTACTATTCACAAATTTAACAGAGTCTAATAAAGTCTTATCAAATTTAATTTTTAATTGATAAATGTTGATTAAAAAATACTTCTTTATGAAATTATTTTTGAAAAATAATATTCTCTATATAATATATATAATTTATTTGTGAAGTTTGTAGTTATAAATTATATTAATTGTTCTCAATGATTAAAAAAGTAAAATTTTTTTAATAAATTTATTGTTATATTCATAAAATTAATGTGTAAATTATACATTATTAATCTAATTATAATAATTTATTTATAAATTTAAACATATGTTTTAAATGATTTTTTAAACAATAAATTCACGGATTTCTAAACGAACAATCTTGCAAGTTTTTTCATCCAGTTGTTTATAAATAAATGAACAAGGTACTTTAATGCTTAAACACAACTTGTTTAAATAAAAAACACAATCAAATTCAAACAAATTTGAATCGGGTTCATTAATGAATCCAACACGAACCACTCACCTCGACTCAATCCGAATCACTTACTAGCGGCTCATTTGATTTTATCCCCTACTCGTACTTGCACAGAAAATGCTTCTCAATGTGAAAAAGGAGGACATTTTGAGATGAAGAAGAAGAAAAAGAAAGAAAAAAAAAAGAGGAAGGCATAAAATAAAACACAAAGTAATTCTAAATCAACCACTCAATAATTTTGTGTCATGCAAGTCCCCACCAAATTCACGAGGTCCATCTTTTTGCTTAATTGAGTCATTTCAAGCACATATTGTCAGCTTGTTCAGAAAAGAATATTGCCGAACCTATCAGTTTGTGCCTATCTGCGTTCCATTCCATTCCAGCAGTTAAGTTAAAATGGAAAACAGTCTTAGGATTCATTTCCTGCTGGATCTTCAGTAAAATATTATTCCTGCTGATTAGTTTTTAACCCAAATTACAAAAATCACGTGATGCTCATGTGCATTTTTGTCGTCCATTTGTCTCATCCTCCTTGTAACAGTCCTTTGCCAGCAAGTATCCTTGCTCCACTTACATAAAGAAAGATTACTATTTTTTGGGTGGTGAATGATAATATACATCCAATTTGATCAACATTCTTAAAAGCATCCGAGTCAAAACATTATCCCTCATCCTTCATTTTTGAGGACGTAATTGTCTTTCCACTCATCGCAGAGAACTAAAAGTTCAAATCCGATGCACATTTAATATCATCCCTTACAAACAATCAGGCATTATTATATTTAATTAAGGTACAATTTACAGGCAGAAAAATGTTCACCTTAAATAACATAATCTAACATGCATTCGCTATACAGCATGAATCGATGTGTCAAACCCAGAAAATCAGCTAATGCAAGGCCATTCAGCTACACTCAATAGGCAGACATTAAAGAAAGCTTGGGAACATAATGGGCATCCTACAAATCCAAACAACAATGCCCGCCAAAGAAAATGAATGAATGCAATTGTACAACAAATTGATTTACATATAACCGACAACACAAACATGGCAGACTGAATTCACACTAAGGTTTTTCCTCCAAAACCGGTCTCGGAAAAGGTAAAATGAAAATTGGTCCGTGAAGCTGAACACAAGTGCCCCAAATTGCTTCTGCAAACTTCCATATTTGAAAAGAAGACGGTATCAGTGGAGCAACACAAAAGCATTCCATAGGTCCAGCATGTTTTTTTTATCTGATATGGGAAAAAGACGAACAGTAAAACCTAAGTTAAGGCATAATATCTACAACCTAAACAGGCAACAAAATCCATTATCAACAATGAGAAAGTATATATCAGCATGATAGCACAAGATCGACCCAATTTGCTGGAGATGGATGAAGATGCTTGTTCAACATATTCACTACATAGTTCTAGCAAGAGGTCCCAAAAAAGAATCACTAACAGTTTCCAACCACTAGGGAATGTCCGTCATAAGCACCAAGGTAAACTCAATTTTCAAAACCATATTCTGAAAACTAGATTTCTTGTCAGATCCTTTCGACCAAAATAAAATGTTACGAGACCCTTTCATAGGGACTTTTACACTCCAAAGCCCCTATAATTAGTCCTTTCATATTTCTCAATATGCTTGAACATTGCAATAACATTTTGTTCATAACTTTCTGAAGTTTCAAAGTTTAATCTTTGGTTTTTCATATTTTTCTAAATACGTAATGTGCTCTCTTCTCAAAATTTTATTCATGGCTCCTATAAAAAAAAATTACATCATGAATGGCATCATTCATATGTAACACAACTTGCAAATAAACCATACACGATTGTAGCACAGACTTTTACAATCCATTGTATAAGATTTGAGAAATGCTTTCGTCCACCTTTTCAAGGAAGAAATCACATCAAATATCCAGACCGATATCAGATTAACTGAATGCAATTCACAGACAAAATAGTGCAAGCTTAAATGAGCAACCTTCAAAAAGTCACTTAAAATAATATCATCATGGTGTATTGAGGTCATGCATACATTAAACATTTAACAATTCCCTAACAGTGCATATTTCAAACCCAGAGACAAGATAATACACAGATTGAGACACCTTTAGATCTTTTCCTTTTTTTAATAGATACAACTCAGAAGTAGAATTAACTGTTTCCCTAAAATCAATTTGAATAAAGTAGATGCAACAGGGAGAGAATCGAGTGTGCAATATCTACTCATATGCAAATAACATTCAAGTCCTATGGATTCCAGAATTTAAACCTTTGCAAGATTTGTTTAAAGGTAATGATAAAGGTCAGTTTTTGTTCTGGTATCACTAAAGTCAATCACACATATTCTGGCTAAGGCATCATTTAGAACCTAACGCAGCAAGTGGGACAAAAAAAATAATGCAAACAACACCAAGTAGAATGGCAGAGAAATTAGCAGGAATTGAATGAATATATGATAAAATAAAGTATACAAAAGCATTGTTACAACCAATAGATTTTATATAAGAATAATGAACAAAGAATTAAACAATTAAAGACGTGATTGCTAGCAAAGGTACTCAAAATCTCAAATAGAGTATGCAAATACCTCTTTTAGTTTATGATGAAGCATCCTTGCCCTTGATAATAATAACAGCACACTCTGCATGGTTGGTGCAGTAGTTGCTTACACTTCCCAAAAACATCCTATTAAAAGTGATGCATTTCCTTATAGTTAGTATTGTGCAGAAGTGACAATAACACTTTTCAGAAATTTAGAATGCCGATAAATTTGAAACCATCAAAAGTACAGACAAAGACAGAAACATAAAAACAGATTATAAACCAAAATACTAATAGTAAGTAACACAGCATCAAAGGTGTTGCTGTATGGTTCTTGCCACATCTCTTCAACACTTCCCATGGTAATGGGCTGTCTTACTCATAAATCATTTTTCAAAAACATAGATTTTTCCTTATAACACACAAACAATGCCTTATCACCCAGGCCAATTATATTCTCCCTAAAATACAATCAAGGATTCTTTCTGAAAGTACCAAAATAACTAAAATAATGCAAATAACATGATTATGATGTAAACTTAACCACTGTGTAAGTTACACTGCCTCTAGTTAAGAGAACAATCAGTTCAACAATGCACTCATGTTCTATGTTTGTAAAGGTAAAGCTAAACTCTCTAACTATTATATGCACATATGGCCACAGTATGAGGAAAGATGCAAAAGCTATATGTTAAAGCAATTTCATAGAAGTTGATAAAATATTATGAATTGAGCAGGGTAATACAAACACCAACAATCGACTAAGATTTTCTAAACCACGTTCATTCAACACCCTCTGTGATAACCTCAGTTGATAAATTGCACAGAATGCTAATCCCTCCTCTTGATTCTCTAGTATGGACACTTTCTAGACCAAAATAAACAAAATTATAATGTATTCCCCAAAGTTTAGCTTCCTGTATTATTCTTTACGGTAAGTTTATGACATGCAATTAATGAAAGACTGGATTTATTATCTAATGATATAACAGAAATTGCAGAACAAGCACAAAAGAAAAAAATCTTATCCCATGAAGTAATTGGAGTCAGAAATATCAAAAGGCAAGAAGGAAATGCTGAAGAAAATGAGAGCAAAGAATACTTCACAAGCGCCCTCTCAAACACCAAAAGTTTCCCAATGTAAATTCAATTCCAATTCCACTACCAACCTTGTGGGGTCTTCTTTGCCCTTCTACTCTAGCTACTTATGACAGAAGCAACTTCCTGGATGTATTGCCTCTAGAAAGGTTTTGGGGCTAAGAAAGATGGATTGCTTTTTTGGTCAAAACATCCAAGAGAACAAATTTCATCAAAATTAGCCAAAAACAGAAGTAAAGAGACCCACCTTTTGAGTTGTTAGGAAAATATCAATCATTTCTCTATATGCATAAACAAGGATGCATGTTATCCATGTAAGGATGCCAAAATACCAACCACAATTATCTTCGAAATTAACGTCAAACAAAAGCATAAATGCTCTCCATATTTATAAGCCAAATTTATATCAAGGCATTTTAATTGACTTAACAACTAAATGCCTGCATTTGATCAAAGAAAAAAAAACAAAAGAACAAAAACTAAAACACCTGTCATTAAGCCATTTCCATAACTTTACCAAAACTTAAATTGGAGCTTTGGAATAATTCACTTGCAATAATTCAATTAAATTGAAAATCCTGGCAAAATCACGCCACTTTTGTCATGATTTCATTTTTCTAAAAAATAATCTTCAATTCTAGAATACCTCCTTGGAAAATTGTAAGGAACAATTTGTATGAACAAGTCAGTTCCACCATGATGAACCATTCCAATGAATCCATATTTTTAACTACAATTGTTATCACGAAAGTCTAAAAATACAGCGATTTTACTTTGTCATGTTTGACTAGTTAATTGCTAGAATATACTAAATTCACTTCTTTCAACTTAGAAATTTTTAAAAATAATAATAATAAACATTTTGAAATAAAGAAATGAAATATCATGCTCAAATTGACCATCTAAACACGAAAAAATTGAATAAACAAAATCCAATAGAACTGAATTCTTTGGATTTGTTTTGTTGTAACAGTACTAACAGATGATTTAATTACCTTTTAATAGGGCCAAAAGCACGACACCCCATCACAAGTAAATCAGCATGCATTTTCTCAACTACTTCACATATCTTCTCTTTTGGATCCCCAATTACCACTTCTGTTTTCACTTTTCCCTGTAAAAATTATTCAAATTATTACTATTTTTAATCAATTACTACCGTAATATTATAATGTTTAAAAACAAAATAACAATTATTTCTATTTAAAAATCAAAAAAAAAAAAGACAAAGAAAACCTGAACGCCTTTTTGGCGGCAAATATCTAAGGCATGTTCGAAAACAGCTTCTGTAATACGCTTCTGGTGCGCCTCTATTGCCGCAGTAAATGCAGGCACTTCCAGATCTCCTTTATTAATTGATTTCAAATGTCATATTAAACTAACTTAATTTTTACTGAGATAATTAAATAAAGAAAGCAGTAAAAAAGGTTAAAAAAAAAGGCTTAACTGGGACCGCCAAAAGGAATAGCGCCAGGATTGAGACCGGTTAATATGGTTGGAGGGGATTGAACGTGGAGGATTATAAAGTAACCAGGAGGTTCAGTAGAATCGGATGCCGGGGATCGGAGTTTAAGATTATCGACCGCCCATGTCAAGGCGTACATGCTCTCTTCGCTTCCGTCGACGGCGACGATCACGTTCCCAAGGTTCCCCGTCATCTTCTTTTTTGTTCGTCGTTGACGGATGGATTGATTGTTTGAATTGAACTGAAATTGAATTCTACGGTCGACAGTCACTTTTGGAGTATTTTTTAGAAACAAAACGCTGCCGTTTATGATTTTGATTTTTTTTTCAAACAAAAAAGGAAATTTTCGGCTCTTCGCGTGCACCAGTACTCGCGCGTGATGTGGGTTCAGTTCAGCTGGTTAATTGATAAACTTTAAAAAAAAAATCATAGAGTTTCTTATGACCGATAAATTAATAATTCAGTCTGTTAAAAAAAATAAATTAATAATTCACTTAATTGATAGATTTTTTAGGAATTTAATTTCGTTTTATATAAAATATTCAATGACTGATATATTTTATAATTTTTTGTATTTATTGATTATTGGGGATAATGTTTAGATACATAAAAATGAATTAAATTAATTATCATTAGTATATAAAAAATTTATAACTCCTTATGGATCATGAAAAAATTTAAATAATCAATCATTTAATGTCTGAAGAGTGTTAATTTTTTTTGTAAGTTATGTAAACTCTTAGCAAAGAGTTGATACCATTCTCTTATTTTAACTGTTTGATTCAGATTGTATTAATGGGATTAAAAAAACTTGTATTTATTTATTTTGTGTTTCGATC
>CANYLF014810575.1:0-22831 GCA_948193215.1 Bocquillonia castaneifolia
GTTTACTGGCATAATATGCCAGTTTATATTAATTTATCAAATCATATAAATACACCCAGCACAGTATATAAATTTGCAACATATAACAAATTTAGAACATAATTCATAATCCACACAATTTAATTCACCAATAATATCAAATTCAACCAATTATATGTTTATCAATCAAACAAACAAATTCTATTTCACAAGCACATTTCCATCATTTCACAATCCCAATCAATTCACAATTCTTCCAATCTCAATCAATCAAAATCTCAATTTAATCAATTTCAGACCACAATGACAATTCAACTATATACACATGAATCACCAAAATTCACAAACTCAATCACAAAATCGGGCAGATGACTCATCCTCACTAAACCATTTTTTCTCATTCTTTCACATAAATAAATAGGTGGCCACTGACAAGACTATCCCACCAGCTCAGTCTCGCCATCCCTCGACAGGCACCTATCCCACCGGCTCAGCTTACTCGAAACACACAACCCTTTTTCTCCGAGTCAACCATGCCCATTTCAAACACAATCACAATCAATTCAACTCATAATACATCACAATTTCTCAATCCAGCTCATAAATTCACAAGTCAACCAATTCCACATCACAACACATCATAATCAATTTTTATAATTAGTTAAATCATCTAAAAGAAAGGTTAAAGGAGACGTAAACCAATCACATCTTTTTCAATTTTTCATCTTTTCATTTGGAACAACCTCTTGTTGTCTAATCATAATTCATTCATTTTCCATCATCTTTTGGGTTACCAATTTTTAACCAGTCATTTAGACAACCAACTCATTAATCTCATAAATCAATCAATCTCAACTCATTCAAGTATCATTCTTCCATACCGCATCTTCTAGTTATAAAATTATTTATACTCAATGTACAAAAATTTAATTAATCATTTAAATATTTACTTATATTCCATATCACAAATAGTTTTCTATTATTTCCTAATTCACTAATTAAATTATCCATTTTACTAATATCAATTCAATCTATCAACAATATAATAAATAAGCACACACAAAAATTTTTCATTTAATATAGCCAAATTTAATTAATTAATTAATTACCCATTTAATATACCATAATAATTAAATCCACATATTTATATATATGTCACACAACAAATACATACCAAAATTTAGCATGCAAAACTTAATAATCCAGGGGTACAACCGGGGTACCCTCACACACACAAAAATACTTATTTTCTCACCTGACTAGCGATTATAATCCATTTGCTCCAATCATGATGCTCTTTATCCGAAACCTATACGAATTAAAGTTCAACATAATTTTTACTAATTTTTGGGACATAATTATTATTCAAATTATTTATTTAAAAACACCGCTAAAATTATATAAAAAGGCTTTTAGAGATTACCAGCATTTAATTTTTAGATTTCAATTGCACCATTAAGATCAGCACAAAAATTGAGCCCGGCATATTTTTATCGATGAATAGTAACTATGAATAGTAATCATATATGTGAACAGTAACTTATATATGAATAATACGTATGTATGAATAGTGCAGTATGCATGAATAGTACATATGTGTGAATAGTACCGTGGGACCCACTTGTACAAACGGTGTCAGAATTAAATTCTGAAAACACCAACGGACTCCTCTCAAGCTTTAGATTACAGATATATAATCAGTTTTATAAAATAATATACATATTTAATAGAAATTGAGAAATTCTATTTAGAATTTCTTACCTCATATCTGTAAATTCCTCCTTGTAAAATCCAGTAATATACCACTTAAAATGAAGGTGGAGAGACTAGGAATCTGTAGAAACTTGAATCATTTGATTCTAACTCCATATGTGAAAGTTATGGGAGTTAGAAATTTGACAGAGTTTTATATATATATATATATATATATATATATATAAGTTGCAGAGAAAGAACTTTTCTTCGTTTCTTTCTTTTTTTCTTTTTCTTTTCTTTCTTTTCCTTTTCTTTTATATAAAAAAATTACAACTTAATCTTTATAAAAAATTTTCTTACAATTACATCCAGACTAAATGGTAAAAATTTTCTTTTGCAATAATATATTTATAAATCCTCTAGAATTTATACTTTATTGTATATTATAATAATTATTATTTATTTTTGTTTTTTTGAATGTTACATCTGATATCATAATATAACCAACATACTAGCTAGAGCCTCACTGGGCTAAAACCATCCAAATATCTGATCATCCATAGATAATACATAATACAAGATCATAACAGTAATACATGTCCAAATAAACCATACATTAATCATCATAATACAAAGGCGATACTACTGCAGCCCCTAGAGTACATACATCCGAATATTAGTACTGAAACGTACTCAAAATAGCCGGTGAAGAAGAAGACTGACGAAGAGACTTTCTGACAGAGGTCTGAAGAAAATCCTGAAAAATAAATTGAGGGGAGTCAGACCTCACGAAGTGAATTAAGTTCATACTTATGAAATGCAACCTAATACACACAAGCACACACTATAAATATTATAATAATACTATACATACAATCACACAAATGAATGATTCAATCATAGCATACAAGGCAGAGGATTGAGATAGAACACCTAACGGACTTCTACCCCAACCCAAAATAATCTTTCACTTATATCCACGCAGGTCTCTTTTCCAATATATCACGTCTACCGCCTGGGAAGCCCTCACCGAGCAAGCCCCATAATATAAAAGCAACTACCGCCCGGGAAGCCCTCACCGAGCAAGTTGTAGTGTAAACAATAAATAATAGGATTGGTGCTCGGGAAGCCCTCACTGAGCAAGCCTCGTCATGTGCTCACACCTTACCACATACCTGACTCCTGTGTGCACACAGCCTGGTGACACCCACCAGGTAGCTCTTCCCATAATGATCCTCCAGCCGCAAGCACAATAATTCACAACAATATTCATAGAATATACATAACATATATAATAATAATAATAATAATAATAATAATAATAATAATAATAATAATAATAATAATAATAATAATAATAATAATATTATTATTATTATTATTATTATTATTATTATTATTATTAAATAATAATAACAATAGTAATAATAATAATGATGAGAATCCTAATATTATGCATGTATATGATGAACTTAACTACTATGGATGCTATACTATAATATAAGTAAATCTAATAACAATTCATAAGTATGAATTTAAATCACAAGACGAGTGTGAGCCTCTGTTCGCCCCTGAACCACTGGCTCTGTCTCTAGTCCTGCTACTCTCTACAGAATATATAAAAGAATATAATTTAGATAAAGAACATAACCTAGTTCCTAATTAAATCTAGATTTCTATTTAGAGATCAAAACAAATAACGTCAACCTATATATATAACACATTATATTATTTAATCCGTTTAACTTGATATCATGTTTTACGAGAAATTTATATCAAAAATTTGGCAGAACCTCCCTTGTAAAACGGACATCTCTCCACCGAAGTGGAGCCCATCCTGCAAATAAACAGCTGTGGACGGAGGGGTTTTCGACCCACACGCCCAGACTCTAGCGACCACGACACTGCTACAATTTAAAGTTAGAGAACACGCATTAGCCTTGTTGAGGTGTAGCAGAGAATGAGGAGTTGCTACCCGAGTTGGTTTGGGATCGCCTTTTATAGTGTGATGAACGACTCGATCCCCTTTAAAGGAGTACTTATCGTCATCACCCAGATGATTCTAGGTTCGGAATAAGCATCCCATAGAGCGCATTTTGTTATTTATTTACCAAATGAAATTATCAATTCCTTATGTTAACAAGCAATAATTAAAAGAAAGCATATAACAACAAATTCAATTAAATTGCATACAAATTTACAATAAATTTAACAATGAAAAATGATCCCTAATTGTTTATAACCCATTTTTAATATCAAATCCGACCCATTAGTCCTAATTAATTACATGAAAAGCATACCAAAGTATTATTTTCTACTTATTTTATTTACAAATCATTGCCAACTATTTATTCTTAATTTATTTACATGCAAAATATATTAAAAATTAGTTACTACATATTTTATATCCTAATTATTTAGTTTAAATTTGCACATTAATTAATTAAATCTAATGAAAAGGGTGTTTTATGGATTATATAAAATATTACAAAATCGTTAACAAAATATGGAAATAAATAAAATACATTCAACCTTAAAGAAATGGAAAGGGGAAATGATTTTCTACCAATTTTATCTAAATTACCAACTTTAATTATTAATTTTAATTAATCCTAAATCATGCAAATATGTGATAAAATAATAACAAATACACATAAAGATACAAAAATAATTATTACAATTTACAAAATAAATATAAAACAAACACTATGAAGTAAAATCCTAAAGAAAGGAAAGGAGAAATGAGTTTCTAGACTGATTTTAATAATTACCGAGTTAATTAATTAATCCAATTTAACCCTAATTAACTAAAAATAGAAATTTCGGATTCCAGGATGAAGGACCGATCGGTTAGGCATGAAGAACCAATCGGTCAAGGTGAATACCTAGCCAGCTGTCAACGTAGGACCGGTCGGCTCTGAGTTGGACTCCTGCACATAATTTTTAAGCTACTGTAAAATCAAAGATGGATTAATGAGATATGTAAATCGCCTTCAAACGTCATAATAAGTATGTGATACTACATTAAATCAAACGAATATCACATTATAACGGGTAAATTATGCGAAAATTATTAATAAAAATGAAAACTTATAGACTAAGTTATATAAATAAATAACATAAAATGATGTTATTCATGCAATTTATTTAAATAAACTATGTTAGAATCATGTAGTGATGATTAAGACATTAGATACAAGCAATAAAAATATTAGAACCATAATAAAAGAAAACCACATGATATAAAGAATGATAAATAAATTAGAGAAATGAGATTATGATTAGGATCCTTCGATCATGGATGCATGGTGTGCCCTCAGAAATTTAATTTGTTGTAACCTCTTTTCTCCAATATTCTTAGCAATTGGGATCAAATGATAGTGTATCAAAAGATTAAGAAAAATCCTTACAATTTTCTCTTAAAATTCTTTTATTTTCCACACTTTTAAGAAAATTTTCCCTTTTCCTCAATTTTTCTCCCTTAAGAAATTTTAGAAGAAGCCCCCTCTTATCTGATGTCCATGAGAGTTATTTGTATAGAACCTCCAAAAATCTTGTGATTCCCTCTTCCCCCACTTGTAATAAACATCTTTAATCTCCACCCATTCTCCACTAAATAAAGTTTTAACTTTACAAATGGGATGTGGAATCTCAATGGGCGGACTAATCATTAATTCAGACACAAGATTGGCCAAATTGGCCCCCACATATGTTAAAAAATAGTAAAAATCAGATTTGAAATCTGTAGAAAGGACAACTGGTCGATTCTCCACGCATGACCGATCGGTTGATCATGATTGACCGATCGGTCATAGAGAACCTATCGGGCCTTCATTCAAACCCTAAAAATCATCTGAATTTTGCAGGGCAATGTGAGATCGATAATTTAATAGGATAGCCAATTTAATAAATGAAGAAATTGATCGATTGAGTAATCATATAATCGATTTATTCCACAATCCGGTTTTAATTAATTTGATCCTTTTGCTTTCCCATTGGAGAGATAAGTGTTAAGATTAGTTCGATTATTAAACCGTATTCATCATTGGGCATTCCGAGCCACTTCCATGACCTGTATCCAAAAATCAGGTGTTTACAGTTGCCCCCGCTTTGTCGGAGTTTAGCAATGTTAGTAATAATATGAATAAATGATGACAAAGCATTATAAAAAAGTAGACAAACAGTTTAGGATACAGGCAAAGGATACAGCTAGAGCTTTCTGGAGATGCTTGGAAGCCTTCTCCAGTTAGGATTGGCGTGAAACCCTCTGAAAATTACTTATGAATTTTCTGAAAACATTGGCATCTTAGCCTTTGAAAATTACTTATGAAGTTTCTGAAGATGTGTGGCATTTAAGCCTGTGAAAATTACTTATGAATTTTTTGAAAATATCAGCATTTAAGCCTGTGAAAATCACTTATGAATTTTCTAAAAATATCGGCATTTAAGCCTCTGAAAATTACTTATGAATTTTCTGAAAGTGTCGGCATTTAAGCCTCTGAAAATTTTCTGAAAATACTCAACGTCTAAGCTTGCGAAAATATTCTGCATCTGAGCTTGTGAAAGCTTTTTGAAAACATCCTGAAAATATTTAGATGATAATTTGGAAAATCTTTGGCGTCTAAGCCTATGATCACTCAAGAACTACGGTTTTGGCGTTCTCTTCTGTTACTTCTTAACTTTTTGTGGTCACTGTCTTTATGAGACTGTCATTCTTTTCAGAGGCCTTTTTTTTAATAATAGTTTTTATTATTTATATTTATTATTATTATTATTATTATTACAATTACAATAATTCTCATTATATTATATTTTATTATTATTTTATTATTTTACTATTATTCACTTCTTCTTTTATCTCTTCTCTTCACTTTCCCTCTTTTTTCTCTTTCTTCTCTCTAACTCCTCACATACCTTTCTTTCACAAAACCTAAAAAATTGGCTGGAAATCCTGAACTACCATAAGAAAACCTAAATGTGAATGTCCCTCCTCTTTTTCCATGGGAGTCTTCTGCATTATTAACCATAGAACAAGTCTTAAAAGCTTATAACACTTGGGAATTGATGAAGGGAGCACCGATCAAGCCATTGACGAATTTGGGGGCTCATATTGCGTGTTTGGCATTGAGTCCGGTGAGTGCTATATCAATTTCACTTTTCTTAACTGTTTTTGTGCGATTTTTGGTGAATTGAAAAAGCTGGGTTTTGGATTCTGGGTTACAGAACCGGTCGGTCATGCGTGATCAACCGATCGGTTGATCAAACAGCCGGTCACTACAATGTATGACATGCTTTATTTATGTTTCTTTAAAGCAAATGTAAGGGGGAATTTGAAATGAAAATGTGTAAAACGTTTCAGAAAACAAAATGAATAAATGAAAGGCATGCTATGTTCAATGATGATTTTAAATCCGACAAATTAAAATATGACAATCATTATGAATATGAAAATGCTAATTGTCGTGTGAAAGTATTATAAACAAGGGAATTTATGATTTACATTATTTATGCACATTATAAAAAAGAAAGATATTTGTTAGAAATGATGAAAATGTATTGATGTTATGGACATGTTGTACTTACCTGCAATGAAATACGCCTAGGTTTGCCGGTTCTGGAAACTTCAAGAAGGCGCGTCATTGGTGGAATGAGCTGCCTGCTCCTGTACAGGATAGAGTAGGCCATGCTGGTCTTCGTACATTTATTGAGGCATTGCCTGAGGTTCCCAGAGGTCAGCAAATCGGGCATTGCGATAGGGCTTCCTTGCATGCTCTGATGGCGAGATGGTTCCACAAGACCCACACTTTTCAGCTGCCTTGTGGGGAGTATACTTTGACTCAAGGATCGTTTGCTACCATCATTGGTTTGCCCTGTTCTAGTGTCAGTATTCCTTTTGATGGAGGCATTTTCTTTTCAGACGGTCATACTCATCATGAGTTTATCACTAATATACTTGGGAGGATTCCTGAGATGAGGAACGATAGGTTAACGAAGTGTGAGGATATTCCTAGCTGGTATCAGGATGAGATCCCCACCACTGATATAGGGTATGACAGGATGGCCAGAGCTTTCATTAACTATCTTCTTGGCACTACTTTGTTTTGTGATGACACCTATACTTTGCCACTATACTTCATACCCCTTGTGCGTGATTTTGATGAGATGGGGACTTTTGATTGGGGTTCAGCTGCTCTGTCTTATCTTTATTATTGCATGGATCGTGTCTCTTATGGTTTGAAGAAGTTAAATGGCTTTTGGTATGCCATTCAGTTACAGATTCTTCTTGAAATGTTCATTTGCTCATTCTTGAAACTTTTCTTTGTTTTGTTTCTTGACTTCAAATTATTGAATCAGGTATGGGCAATTGAGATGAGATTAATCAGGGACTTCAAGTTGGTTGATCAAGTTAGAGCCTTTCCTCTTCTCACCCGTTGGGGAGTGTCTCGTTCTATTGCTTATCTTCTGACAGTTGACGATCATAGGGGTTACTTGAATGTGGCCCCTACTTCTAGGGTAATGACAAATGCAATTTCATTATAAAAAAGGAATATTGAGCATATGGATTGAGTACTTACCTGTTCATCTGTGACTTTGATAGGTCCGCACTGATTGGATGGGACCAGTAGATGAGCTTCCTGATTATGTAAGGATCTCCCTTCCTAACGATGAACTTAGGATCAATCTTGAGGGACCAGCATGTAGGATGTGGTTCCCTGGAGAGAGGGTGTTAGACTATCAGGTTGCTAAGAGGCACAAGGTTCCCGTTTCTCCTCCTAGAGAGATGTTCTGGGCTCACATGCTTGATGAGGAGGAGGTATTGCCTTACTATACAGGGATTCCAGCCATTGAGTTCTTGGAGAGACGTGTGAAGAACTATACTGGCTATATTCAGAGAGATTGTTTAGGCATATTGCCTCTTCCTGCTGATATGATTTATAGGGTACTTGTACTCCTTCCCTTTCTTTGATTTCTTCTTTATCTTTGATCATATTTGTGTTTTTCTTCATTTGTCTCTTATTCATGTGCAGGCTAAACAAGAGGTCATCAAAATGCCCAGCCGACTATACTCAAACACTGCTCTTGAAGTCCCTATACTAGATGTAGGGAGAGCTGCTAGAGATAAAGCCGAATGGAATAGAGCTTCACCTCAGCCATCTGTTAGAGCTAAGAGCTCTAGCTCCTTCATACCTGGAGTTGTTACTTCTTTCCCTGGAGTGTCCTCAGCCATCTGTTAGAGCTAAGAGCTCTAGCTCTTTCATACCTGGAGTTGTTACTTCTTTCCCTGGAGTGTCTGTTCAGTGTTGGACCACTGCTGGATTGAGAGAGCATCAGCTACATCCCGTAGAGACTTCCGGATTCGAGTTCTCTACTGGTTGCTTACATTACTTTTGATTGTTCCATGACTTGTTCCATCTAACCATTTGCCTTTTTCTAGTTGCCTGTTAAGGATGCCACATATCTTGCCTCTCTTTATCAGTCTTGTAAGTATTTCACCATAGAGGCTTGTCAGGCTTGGCAAGAGCGCGATAGACACAGAGATAGAGAGATCGAGGAGCTGCGCCAGAGGATTGCAGGTATGCAAGGCGCGTATGAACATGATGATAATGAGGATGACAGTTCATCAGAGACTTAGAGTGCCACAGTTGGATCTCGCAGCACTAGGCGTAGACGTGACTGATTTTGCTGTTGATCTTTCTGTTTTATGGAAACTTTGTTATGGATCTTTGATGTTAGACTGGTGGTCTCAGTACCCTTTTTTTCTTTGTAGGATGATCTTTCATGACTTTTTGAACCTGTTTATGCATGTCTTTTCATTTATTTATATATTTAGACTTAAGGTAATACCTATCCTATTATTTTTCTATCCTATATGACCTAAAAAATACATGTATGAATGTATGAATGCACATGAATGCAAAAAAATCTGGTCTGTGGCTGATGACTGTAGGACCGATCAGTTATTCAATCAATTGGTCGATTCTCCAAAGTAAAGAATGAATGACCGACCAGCTAATAGATCATGCGACCGGTCATTCGTGCTGAACCGACAAGTCAAACCTGAGCTCCAATTTTGATCTTTTCCTTGTCCGTTTTGAATGGTCATAAACACTTCCGAGCAGTCAGAATTCTTAAGAAATAACCAATATTTGCCTGTAGTCCACGAGCTTATTTCAAAAGGCCTGAAATGAGTGCTCCCACTCCTGAGTTCATGTCTGCCTTATTCAAGTCATTTTCCAAGGTGACTTAAAACAAGTTGGACATCCGGGTTATCTTCCTTCAACGTTTTAAGGTCCGTGCACGTCGACTACACATTTTTACATTGTGCAGCACAATATTGGAGCCCGAGAGATCATGTTTTTTGTTTCCATAAGAATGAAATATGTCCCCTTCCTGAAGAATTTGCTGCCATTTTAGGTAAAAATTATAGTTCCATTACTCCTATGGCGATCCCTACTCTGAACCTGAGCTTTCCAAGCTTTATAGTATGACTTTTTGACTTGCCTCCGGATAAGTTGTTGCAATGCTCTATTAGAGATAAGATGATGCTTCCAGCACTATTTGAGTGGAGCAAAACTAAAGCAATAGGGAACCCAGCTTGGCGTAGAATCATGGGCTTCTGCCTTTATGCACAATTTCTTCTGATTTCTTCTAATAAGATGGGCAATATCCAGATTGGTCATATTTTGGATCAAGTAGAAGAAGGGGCTGATCCTTTTCCAGTAATCTTGGCAGAGACACTGATTGGATTAGATGTGGCGTACAGAGGTGGTAATTTTCAGGGAACTCATCTACTCCTTCAGGTATTATTTTCTTTATTATTATTATTATGCCTTAACTTTTGCTTCGAGTGCCTCTTTGTGAGGTTTTCACCCTAACAGGCTACCCTAATTTTTGCATAAGTCGCCTGTGTATGGGTTTTCAACTTATCAGGCTTATACACATTTTTTTTATTTTTTTTTACATTCATTATTATTATTAGATATGGTTAAAGGAGAAACTGAGCTTAATCATGCCCCCTACTGATCCGTTGAAGT
This sequence comes from Bocquillonia castaneifolia, assembly GCA_948193215.1. Lineage (NCBI taxonomy): Eukaryota > Viridiplantae > Streptophyta > Magnoliopsida > Malpighiales > Euphorbiaceae > Bocquillonia > Bocquillonia castaneifolia. The sequence goes on from CANYLF014810575.1 coordinate 10,710, forward strand.
ATAAACCAAGGTAGTGGAAATCCCGACCTCTTCAGCATCCTGAACCTGTAATGACTGGCTTTAAATGGCTCGAGTTCTTTGGTACTCGTAGTGATGACAAGATCCGATGGCATTGTTCTTGGTGGCGGTTGTCGTATATGACTCGGGAATTCTTTGGACATTACGTCCCCTTGGTTGGCCTGCATTCTACTAGCTTCTATACACCTTCAAGGCTTTGTCGCCAGTATGGGCTTAAGCAGCATGTTATCCACGTACTTCCTGATTTCGAACCATCTCGCTTCAAACTCCAATTCTTAGAAAAGATTCAGCAGGATTGGTCTGGAATGCAATTTGAATGAAATCTTAAGTTCAACTGTAGCACTGAAACAGATGAGAGTTACAAATCTTGGGTGAAATTGCAGCAAGAACAAAAACCTCCTAGCAAGGAGAAAGGAGTTAATAAAGTACATAGGATGAGTATGCTCGCCATCAAAGAAGGCCAAATGTTAGGTCTCATAACCATTTGTTCGTGTGTCTGTTTCCCTTTTGGTTTGATGCGAAATAAAGATCTAGACCATAAACTATGTTTAATAAAAATTCTTGTTTTATTAAATACATTTAAGATTAGTTACAAAAGTGTACTTTATTGATTATATCCAACATGCCCCCCTGTTTCAATTGTCTCGTCACTCTTTTACTTCTAGAGATGATATTTTTTCAACCTGTCCAGATTAATAGGCTAGATGAACTCATTCCTATCCAAGTCAGAGATCTTAACGGCTCCGTTCAGCATCATCTTCATTACCAAATATGGACCTTCCTAATTAGGCTTGAATTTGCCTCTAGGATCAAAAGGAATTGGGATGGCTTGCTTTAGAACCCAATCACCTTCCTTGATGGTTCTGGGTTTAACTCCCTTATTAAAAGCCTTGGCAATCCTCTTTTGATAGACTTGAGTATGATGCAACACCTTTTTCCTCTTTTCTTCTAAAGACAAAAGCTGTTGGTATCTAGCTTTAGCCCACTGAGCTTCTGGCAACTGCACTTCTAAAGCAACCCTTAGCGACTTTCACAGCACTTATATTGATTGTACTACTTCAACTTCGAACACCAATGAATAAGGAGTCTGACCTATTGCACTTCTAGCGATTTTATTACATCCCATAACAGCATACGGAAGCTGTGAAGACCAATCCTTATAGGTTTTTACTATTTTGGCCAAAATCTTCTTAATTGTCTTGTTGGCAGTCTCAACCTCCCTATTTGCTTATGGTCTGTAAGGTGAAGATTTATGGTGTTCAATCCCATTCTTTCTCAGAAATTCTATCGTTTCTCTTTGGAATTGGACCCCATTATCCGACACAATATGATGAGGAACACCAAACCTACACTTGAGTTTCTTATCAATAAACTCTGTCATATTATAGGCCATGACATTAGGTAGGGATATGACTTCTACGTATCGAGAAAGGTACTAGACCGCTACAATGATGTATTTATGACCGTTCGAAGCCATTGGCTTGATCGGCCCAATTATGTCAATACCCCATGCTGAAAATGGGCATGGTGAAGTCAGATTATGTAATTCTGATGGCGAAATATAGATCTGATCTCCATGTATTTGGCAGTCATGGCACTTCCTTACTAGTTGAATACAATCACTATACATTGAGTCCCAGTAGTAACCTTGTCATTGAATCTTGGTAGCAAGAACTGGTCCTCTCATGTGAGGACCGCATGAGCCTGCATGAATTTGTTTCATTACTTCCATGGCTTCTTCTTTAGTGAGACACCTAAGTAACGTGCCCATCGGAGCGTGACTATAAAGCACACCGCTATGATGAGTATAACTTCTAGACATCACCCGTAAAGCATATCGTTACCTGCTTGAAAATTCTTCAGGGTATTCTCGAGTTCTCAGTAACCTCTAATTATCATAAAACCATGGTTTTTCTTGAGGTCCGATCAGACACATCACCTGCACATATTGATAACATGGCTTCCTCGATCTTGCCATTAAGAGTGGCTTCATTGCTATTCCTTTTGGATTGTCTCATATAGAGGCTAGCGTAGCTAAAGCATCCACCATTTGATTCTCTTCCCTGGATAAGTGGAACAAGCTACATTTTTGGAAACTTGCCATGACAGACTGCAAGTATTCCGCATAAGGTTTCAGCTTCTCATCTCTTACTTCCCATTCATATGTGGCTTGATTGATAATTAACATCGAGTCTTCATACACCGTAATCTCTTTTGCCCCCCCAGACATAGCAGCTTATAATCCATAGATACAAGCTTTGTACTCAGCCATGCTGTTCATGATTCAAAAATCCAGTTTCTTAGCCAGAGGGATATTTTCTCCTTCGGGAGTGATAAGAATTATCCCAACTCCAGCACCTCTATGTTCACTGCCCCATCAAAATACAGCTTCCACTCTTGGATCTCGATGACATTAAGTCCTTCATCTGAAAATTCAAATTCAGAGTTTTCTCACCCCTCGCTTGGATGAAGAGCTAGGAATTCGGCCACTGCATGTCCTTTGATAGTTTTCTTCGTGATATACTAAATATCGAATTCCTTCAGAAGTATCAGCCATTTTGCCAACTTACTAATCAGCACTAGCATCTCATAAAGGTATCTCAGAGGGTCAATCTTGGCTACCACCTCAAAGTGGTATGACTGAAAGTAATGCCTAAGCTTTTGTGTAGCCCAAATTATTGCCAAGCAAGTTTTCTGTATCAAGTCGTATTTGATTTCATAAGGCAACATCTTCTTGCTCAGATAATAAACAGCATGTTCGACCCCTACATCATTTGCTTGCGCCATCACAGCCCCTATTGCTTCCTCTTCGAGTGCCAAGTACAATATTAATGGTTTCCCCATCCTTGGTGGCTGGAGGACAGGAAGAGCCATTAAATATTATTTTATTTTTTTAAAATCTTCCTGACATCTTGAATTCCATTATTTTGGCTGATCTTTTCTGAGCAGCTTGAAGATTGGATCACACACCATGGTCAGTTTTGAGATGAACCAGCTGATGTACTGTAATTTTTTTGAAACACCTGTGACCTCCTTTTCCTTTGTTAGGACTAGCATTTCCTGAATAGCCTTAATCTTATCTGGATCCACTTTGATGCCCCTCTGGCTCACTATATGGCCCAATAGCTTCCTTGAAGTTACCCCAAAAACACATTTCTTAGGATTAAGTCTCAGATTATATCTCTCAGTTTTGGCAAAGAACTTATCCAGGGCTTCAAGATGTTGTTCACGAGTAAGGGATTTGACCATCATGTCATCGACATAGACTTCTACCTCCTTGTGCATCATATCATGAAACAGAGTGGTTGCCATTCTCTAGTAAGTTGCCCCCACGATCTTCAGCTTGAAAGGCATAACTTTGTAATAGAACACCCCATACTCAGTAATGAATGTAGTCTTGAACTTGTCAATAAGGGCCATCATAATCTAATTGTAACCTGAAAACCCATTCAAAAAAGAATACATGGCACTAGCTGCAGCACTATAGATAAGGACATCGATGTGAGGTAGTGGGAAGTCATCTTTAGGTGATGCCTTGTTGAAATCTCTGTAGTCTACACACATTTTGACTCTGCCATCTTTCTTTGGGATAGGGACTATGTTGGCTAACCATTCAAGATATTCCACCACTTCTAAAAATCTAGCTTTAATCTGTTTCTCAATTTCTTCTTTGATCAACTTAACCCATTCTGGTCTCAAGCGTCTAAGCTTCTGTTTCACTGGCTTCATCTGTGGATTAGTAGGAATATGGTGTTCTACAATATTCCGATTAACACCTGGCATGTCATCATAGGTCCAGGCAAATACCTTCTCTCTCTTTTTGAGAATCTGTTCAAACTTCTCCCTTTCCTCGAGGGTTATGTTGGAGGCAATCAATATTTTCTTAGGCTTTTCTTTTGTCCCTAAATTAAATGCATTAGTTTAAATAGAATTAATATTAAACATGCTTATGGTATGATCTATGAAATGCACAATGCCATCAGGGAAAACATTACACAAATAAGCAAAGTTGGTAGTTATATCATTGACCTTTGCAATAAAAGTATCCTCATCCTCAAAGAGATCAGAGGAAATTACATCAATAGAATAAAATACATCAAGTAATGTATTTTCAATGAAAGTGTCCAAGTCTAAAACAATAAAAACATCAGCAACAGGTGTAGAAACATTCTTATGGCCGCCTCTTCCTCGATGGTCAGGTCTTCCACTCTTGCAAGCAACGCATCTGTTATCATTTCTTCTGAATGTTGAATATGTAAAAAATCATTGAAGATTTCAAAACCTGGGATAGGTTTGCTTCCAGCAACAGCAGTCATCTTTTCAGAATAATCACCAACTTCTGGCACAAAGTGCTCATAAAGTGAGCCCCCACTCTTCCTCTTTTCAGCCTTTTAGCAAGATTCACTTTTATAACCCAAACCATCACGAGTTATTTGAGTTTTGAAGTCCGGAAATGAAGTGACTCCTTGTTGATTCTTTCCCAGCCCTAGGCCTGGCAGATAATTCATCTTCTTTAACATTGTATTGACTTGAGAATTGGTAGGATCCTCAAATATACCCATCACTTGAAATCCCATTGGAGAAATAACACCTTTCGGAGGGGCTCTCAAAATAGCAACGGATTGGACCGGCTCGGCGTTGATAGTCAGGATCCCTCCTTCATGAGGGAATTCAATCTTCTGATGTACAGTAGTGGGAACACCTCCCAATGAATGGAACCATGGCCTCCCCAATAGTATAGCAAAAGTCATTGGGATGTCAACCACTATTATTTCCACCAATGACTCAATGGGCCCTACTTTCACCTTTGCAGTAAAGATGCCTTCTATACTCCCTTTGAATCATTATATGCTCGGATAACCAAATCAGATAAATTGAGGTCAGTAGCGGTAATTCCCAGCTTTGGCATTAGCTTGGAAGGACAAACATTAATGGCAGAGCCATCATCCACCATAACGCAGGAAGTCTTCTTGCCGTTCACCTTAGCAGCGATGTAGAGGGCTTTGTTGTGATCTTTCCCCTCCAAAGGCAAGTCTTCATCTGTAAAAGTGATTTCTCCTGGTTTTTTCTAAGTCATTAACTACCATACTCTCCGGTGTAGCATCAACTAGGATCTAAATTCTAGATAGAGCCTCAACCAAAGCCTTCCTATGGGATTCTGAATAAACAAGTATATCCCATATGCTTGCATTGGCTCTGGTTTTCTTTAATTGTTCGGTGATCAAGTCCTCTCGAGCCTCTGTGGCAGGGTTAATAGTTTCTTTGATAGGAGCATCTTTCTTAGTAGAGGTTTTCAACATTAGATTACTTGCATCTTTTCTCTGATAATCCTTTCTAGTCAAAGTAGCAGACCTTACTTCAAATTCCCCATATTTCACCAATTGGAAAACATTTTCAACCTCAACCTCATCTTCACTAGAGGAGTACCATGCATTAAACATAAAGACATCTCTGATAATACCTCCCTTTTTGACCTACAGGATGTAGGAACTAGATTCATCTTGAAGAAATACTCCGTCCACTCTTAGCTGATTCACATGTTCCTCGACTACCTTCTGGAGATTTGACTCTAGATCTGTATGTTCAAATGAAACTAATACTTTCTCTTCTATGAACCCTAAATCAATGCACATAGTCTGGTTTGGTGGTGGGACACGGTTATAGTTGGACAACGTATTGGTTTTGGTGTTTGGCTGTCTGGATTTTCCAGGCTTCTATAAGGTCTTGAATTTGGTGTTTGAGTTTGATACAGTTGTCAGTATGATGCCCCTGCACTTGATGAAAATGACAGTAGGCGTTTGGGTTGTAATTGGAGGATTTCTAGCTGTCTCAGGTTTTAAGAGACCTTGTTTTTCAAGCCTCTCGAAAATCTTGGATAGGGAGCGGTTAAAGTTGGAGAATTTACGGTTGAGATAGGTTTTATTGGCTTGGACCTAGTTAACATCAACTGTCTTGGGGTTTTATGTTGAGGATCGGGTATAGGGTGCTTTTCCTTTCAGGGCCTTTTGTCTGTCCATCTCAATCTCTTCACATTGTAATCCATCATCATATAAGTCATTAAAGAAGTTGGGGTTCATAGTCTTTAGGGTGTGCACCATATTCGGAAGTACATTTCGGACCACTATTCTGACCTGATCCTTTTCTGAAGGTTTGTCTTTCAGTAAGGCAGCCTTATTTCTCTAGCGAGTAAGGAAATCGCTAAAGGATTCATTCGATCGTTGCATCGTCATCTCAAGATCTCAGAATGACACCTCAAGTTTAGCATTATATGTGTACTAGCTAATGAAAGCTTCACACAACTCCTTCCAGTCTGCTAGGATTGAAGAGGGCAAGCGATGGTACCAATTTTGAGCTGCTCCAGTAAGGGATAAAGGAAATACTCTGACTTTTTTATCTGTATCTAATGGTGTGGTTGCCATTATAGAACCATACTACTTGATGTGCAACCTGGGGTCACCCGTGCCATCAAATTTCTACATGTCTGGCATTGTAAACTTCGAAGGTAGCTTTTTCATGCCTTTAATCCCCATACAATCAAGGTCATAATCGTCTTCTGACTTACTACCCTTCACAAGATCCTAGAGCTTCTCCATTCTCTTAGTAAGAGTGGAAATGGCATCACTTTCTATCTTGTCATCTTCATTCTCCTTTTCTTTGTCCAGATCATCACGCTCGGAGTTGTCATCGTTATTTGAAGTTGCACCATTCTTCTTGATTGCGTTATGTACTTCTTCATGAACCATGGTTCTTAGGGCAACTACTAGAGCATCCATGTCAATGCCTTGGTTCAGGGTTCCAGACATACTTGGTATTTCTGAGTTTTCTGGTGCTTCGGAAGTGCTCGAGACATAATCTTCTAGATTGTCACTGAGGCTACGGATTAAGCGTCCGCCAACTCATCTCCAGCTGGTATTGAACAAGCTTGTAGGATCTATGATTTACTACAAAATAGGATGTTAGCAAAGGAAAATGCAATTGCATGTATGTATGCATGTATGCAAGCATGCATGAATGCATGACAAAGAAAACAAGGAAACAAGTTAGCTACACATAGACAAGTACTACCATGTGGTAGACCTTCCAACCTTATTACTCCTATACACGTATTCCATGGTAAAGTCCAATTCCTAGGATATGGTCTGGGTCCTATACATCAACGGGGGATGTAAGTACCGACGCATATATATATATATATATATATATATATATATATATATATATATATATAGCTCTCAACATTCAAACCAATCAATAAGTCATTATAAAGTCCTTATCCTATGTCTTTATCCTTAACAAGTTCTTGCTATTCCCCACGTTCCAGGGTCATTTTAGCATCAGTCATGTATAATTAGACTAACGCACCAACATCCCTTTTACAAAGGTAGTAATCAAGTTTACTTTGCAACATTCCCTATGTTCCAGGGCCATCTTAGTATTAACCAGGTATAATTAGGTCAACACTTTGACATCCCTTTTACACAAGTAGTAATTAGGATTTTTAAGGACAATAACATTGGACCATGTAAAAATAATGGCTTCATGGCATCAAGTAACAAGCAACATTTGGTAAAATCCTAGAGGAAGTTACTATGGCCATTACATGTGGGCTAGGACAATCGGGTTGGCTAAAAAGGTTCCCATAGAGTCGGACTCCCATTAACCATTGCTAGGATGGTAGGAGATCCACTATGAGCTTTCGTTAACCATGACTCGTTAACCATTGCTAAAATGGTAAGCCAGGTAGGATTCTCAATCACTATGAGTGGTAATTACCGATAATACAACCCAAGAAGTGAGTGAAATCGTTGGATCGCATTATAAGTAGTACCGGGGCTAATTAGGGACTAATGCAAAGACTGATGCAAAGAAATTAATAACTTAACTTGGTAAATAAATAATAAAATGCTCAGAATCTTATTCTCTTATCCCCAGTGGAGTCACCACTGTGGACGGAGGGGTTTTTGGCCCACACTCCCAGGCTCTAGCGACCACGACAGTACTACTATTTAAAGTTAGGGAACACGCATTAGCCTTGTTGAGGCATAGCGGAGAATGAGGAGTCGCCACCTGAGTTGGTTCTGGATCGCCTTTTATAATATGATGAACGACTCGATTCCTTTTAAAGGAGTACTTATCGTCATCACCCAGATGATTCTAGGTTCAGAATAAACATCCTATAAAGCACATTTTGTTATTTAATTACCAAGTGAAATTATCAATTCCTTATGTTAACAAGCAATAATTAAAAGAAAGCGTATAACAATAAATTCAATTAAATTGCACACAAATTTAAAATAAATTTAACAATGAAAAATGATCCCTAATTGTTTCTAACCCATTTTTAATATTAAATCCGACCCGTTAGTCATAATTAATTACATGAAAAGCATACCAAAGTATTATTTTCTACTTATTTTATTTACAAATCATTACCAAATATTTATTCTTAATTTATTTGCATGCAGAATATATTAAAAATTAGTTACTACATATTTTATATCCTAATTATTTAGTTTAAATTTGCACATTAGTTAATTAAATATAATGAAAAGGGTGTTTGATGGTTTATATAAAATATTGCAAAATTAACAAAATATGGAAATAAATAAAATACATTCAACCTTAAAGAAATGGAAAGGAGAAATGATTTTCTACCAATTTTATCTAAAATTACCAACTTTAATTATTAATTTTAATTAATCCTAAATCATGCAAATATGTGATAAAATAATAACAAACACACAAAGATACAAAAATAATTATTACAACTTACAAAATAAATATAAAACAAATACTATGAAGTAAAATCCTAAAGAAAGAAAAGGAGAAATAAGTTTCTAGACTGATTTTAATAATTACCGAGTTAATTAATTAATCCAATTTAACCCTAATTAACTAAAAATAGAAATTTCGGATTCCAAGATGAAGGACCGATCGGTTAGGCATGAAGAACCGATCGGTCAAGGTGAATAACCGGCCGGCTGTCCACGTACAGAATTTTTAAGCTACTGTAAAATCAAAGATGGATTAATGAGATATGTAAATCGCCTTCAAACATCATAATAAGTATGTGATACTACATTAAATCAAACGAATATCACATTATAATGTGTAAATTATGCGAAAATTATTAATAAAAATGAAAACTTATAAACTAAGTTATATAAATAGATAACATAAAATGACGTTATTCATGCAATTTATTTAAATAAACTATGTTAGAATCATGTAGTGATGATTAAGACATTAGATACAAGCAATAAAAATATTAGAACCATAATAAAAGAAAACCATGATGTAAGGAATGATAAATAAATTAGAGAAATGAAATTATGATTAGGATCCTTCGATCATGGATGCATGGTGTGCCCTCAGAAATTTAATTTGTTGTAACCTCTTTTCTCCAATGTTCTTAGCAATTGGGATCAAATGATAGTGTATCAAAAGATTAAGAAAAATGCTTACAATTTTCTCTCAAAATTCTTTTATTTTCCAAACTTTTAAGAAAATTTCCCCTTTTCATCAATTTTTCTCCCTTAAGAAATTTTAGAAGAAGCCCCCTCTTATTTGATGTCCATGAGAGTTATTTGTATATAACCTCCAAAAATCTTGTGATTCCCTCTTCCCCCACTTGTAATTATTACAAAAACATCTTTAATTTCCACCCATTCTCCACTAAATAAAGTTTTAAATTTACAAATGGGATGTGAAATCTCAATGGGCGGACTAATCATTAATTTAGACACAAGATTGGTCAAATTGGCCCCCACATGTGTAAAAAAATAGTAAAAATCAGATTTGAAATCTGCAGAACAGACAACCAGTCGGTTCTCCATGCATGACCGATCGGTTGATCATGATTGACCGATCGGTCATTCATAGAGAACCGATCGGGCCTTCGTTAAATCAAGAAATCGATCGATTGAGTGATCATATATTTGATTTATTCCACAGTCCGGTTTTAATTAATTTGATCCTTTTGCTTTCCCATTGGAGAGATAAGTGTTAAGATTAGTTCGATTATTAAACTGTATTCATCATTGGGCATCCTGAGCCACTTCCATGACCTGCATCCAAAAATCATGTGTCTACAACAGCACTTCTATAACCACCAACAACTGTCGGATCTACCAAATTATCTGCACTTACCAAACACAGCAATTATAATGTCAACCAACATCATCATCCATATATATTCATTATTCAACTTATCGCACCATTTATATCTATATATTATACTTATTTAAGGTCTGATCAGTCCTTAACAGTTCGGAAGATCAATTACTCTGTTAAACGGTCTAATGGTCCTAAAGTTCAATTTAATTAATCTGATAATTAAAATTATCCAATTCAATCTTAACTCAACTTAATTATAACATTTATAACATGTTTATAACATATACAACATCTAAACAATTAAATTAGACGCGTAACACATAAATCAAGGAATTCCACACACAGACATTTTACTTCTGGGATTTTTAATTCAAAAAACGTAAAGAATTAGATCGACATACAATTATCAAAGTTGCTCGGAATATTTTTCTCTAATTTTTAAAAATATTTCTGACATTTTTCTGGTTGGGCCCCACCACCACAGCCCATGGCTGCGCTTGGGGTCCAACCGCCACCGTGCAAGGCGGCCTGAGGTGGCCGGAGAAGCTGGAAACTCACCAAATCACATCGCAACTTCCTCCTCAATCTCCAGTAGCCACTCACGCACCTCCAAGACAAGCCAAACACTGTGGATAACCTAAAACAGATGAGAAACTCCTCCATGCCGGCCAAGCTTGTTCTCCCCCCTCCGTTGATGGTTTTAATCGCGGTTGGTGTCTAAATCACACTACTTGGGATGATCTATAAGTCTATGGTGTTGATTTAGATCGACAACCACCGTAGGTGGTGGTTCTACAACGGCAGCCTTCATCGGTTCTTTGAACCTTTGATTCATCGTTCTCCGGCAACGATATAGGGGATTTCGGGTATCTATAGACTCATGAGGTGACAAGCTACAATTTGGTATAAGGCATGACGATGGAGGTGGCTGGAAATGGCAGATATTGCCAGAGAAGATGACAGGTGCTACAATGGATATTTTGGAGAGTTTTTAATACTGCTTGTGTAATTAGTTTTTTAAGTTTTCTTTCACAATTAAACCCATCTACCATATAAGCTATATAAAACCCAAGTTTTCTGTTTATGATTAAGTCCTTTTCTTAAATTAAAAACTATCATTAACTCAGTTTTGTCCCAAATTTTTACAGTAAGCTTAGGAATATTTTTAACATGTTCAGTCAAAATTTTAGCTCAATCGGACATCAAAAATTATTATTACTAAATTTATATGATTAAAGCTTAATAAATCCTTATTGGTTAATTCCCAAATTAGAAATTAATTAAAGCGGAAATTACGGGTATTACATCTTCTATCACTAGAAAAATAGAAAGAATTTTTTTTTGGAAGGAAAAATTTTTTTGCCAAAAAGAGAGTGTGAACGTTTCTGTCAAGCCACAGAGGAGAGGGAAGGAAAAAATAAAAATTAGGGCCGGCAGATGAAAGATCGAGGAAAATTAATATACAGACGAATGAGTGCAAAGCAAGTAAAGTAATCCTCAAGTAATATATATCTCTGGAATATTCAGAAAAGATTGTTGAGAAATAAAAAATCTAATTTAATGGGCAAAAATTCGGCTGGTCCACCACGGCCCAACCTGTCTGGACATTTTGCATTGCCCACATCGTGCGGGTGCGCCCCTAACCCTGAGTTAGGTGGATTTGCACCCCCCCCCCCCTGCGCGCACAGGAGAGAGCCTTGTGACTTACACATTTACAAACCAATAAAAGGGTCCAAGTCTATAAACATTTTCCAAAACTCACACACTTCCGATTTGAGACTTTGTGTTTTTAAGCTCCCTTTATATTTTCTCAACAATATTACCAACTTGCTTACTTTGAGCATCAATTTCTTGTTCATCACTCAACCATTTTTGAGCACATAATATACCGTTTTAAAGATCTCATGGAGTAGAATACAAATCCATAATTTGTTATTCAAATCTCCAACTTTATCAATAAATTATTATGTCTCAAAATATCAAAAAAA
>CANYLF014812152.1:0-13672 GCA_948193215.1 Bocquillonia castaneifolia
TATTTGATGTGATGAGGTGTAATTCTATTGAAAATGTGTTGATGAGATTGGAAATGTGGTAAAGATAGTTATGAAGTTTGTGATGAGTTGATAAGCTGTGAATTCATGAAGTTGGTGGTTTTATATGGTATTTTATAATAAAGTTTGAGAATCTTGATATATATATATATATGTATAGATGTGTGTATCGTGGTTAGTATTAGCAGTTATTTATTTACTGAGTCACCAACTCACCCTTGGCAATATATTTTTCAGGTTGTGGACAAAGCTTATTAGTAATCAGAAGTTCAAGTGCATTTACAATAGAAGGTTAAGGTTGGCCAATGGATCACTAGCTTGTTTGTGCATTGGTTTTGCATATTGTATATGTTTGTGGATCGCTTTTGGATTGATAATTAAAAAGTATGTAATAAATATAATTTTATGTTTTTACGTGAATTCTAGTTGTAAATGATCTAAGTGGATTTTGTTCTTAATATATCGGAAAGTTTGTTTTATGCTTATATTGATTTCAAGCTTGTTGGAGTCTATTTTTATAGAGAAGAGTTGAAAATCTTATTTTAAGAACTTTGATTTTTGGTCTAAATTTTCGTTTTGGTGATTTTTGGTTAACAACGATCGTTGTACTGTTCACAACGATCGTTGCTATTTAACGGCGAGTTCGTTGTTGAAGTCCCACGAGTTCGTATGATTTTCTGTTTCTTCGGACGGTTTTGGTGCATTTTCACAACGACTGTTATTAAATACACAACGATCGTTGTGCCCCTTTTAAAAAAAATTATTTTTTTAGAGGAATTTAATCAAGTTGAAAATTATATTTAATTGTTAATTATTTTTTATCTTTTTCTTAATAATATTGTGGTTTTTGGGGTTGTTACACGAACCTAGTGAAGGGAGTTTTGTAGGGTCACAGGAGGATTTAGAAGAGGAAATCGGATCTAAAAAACATGAAGATCAAAACCATAGTTCTTGGTTTGATCTGTTTAAGGCTAATAGAGTACAGACTCATGCTTGCAAACTTCAACTTATACCACCAAGAGTCTCTAATGGACTTAAGGTTGCTCGTGTCAAATAAGAGAATATTGCTAAGGAAGTTAACCGCTGGAAACATGTGCTACTTGGTGGAGCTTGTGGTGCTAGATCGAGATTCTACAAGTTTGAGAACTTCATCAAAAATTGATGGGAGAGTATTGGGTTATTGGAGGTGAAAATGGTAAAACTCAATCTATTTGGGTTCTTCTTTGATTCTGATTAGAGCAAGCTGCAAGCTCTTATAGACAATCCTATTACCTTCGACAAACGTCCTTTAATGGTTCAAGAATGGTCCCAACGGATGTGTTCTATTCTTAATGCCATCATAGCAGTCCCTGTTTGGGTGAAATTACTAGATCTACCATTGGATATTGGAGCTCAGAAACCCTATGTATCATTGGAAGTATTCTGGGCAAACTACTATACACAGATCGATGAACCAATCAAAGAAGTAACTTGTCTTATGCTCGTATTTTAGTTGAACTTCTACAACAAGTGGTGGAGTATGAATGGAAACCTGCTCATTGTGATAACTGCAATTAATTTGGGCACACTAGCCCCAATTGTCCAAAAAAAAAGCGACAGATTTGGGTAAGAAAGTAGACGAGTCTTGAGATAGCAACTATCAAAGTTCCTCCTATGCAACAACAGATCACTTCAATGCCATTACAGAGCTCTGTAGTAGGTGAATCAAGTAAATTTGTAAAAATTCCTTATCAACAGGGTTTTCAAATGGTTCAATCAGCTGGTAAGAAGAAAAAGAATAAGATCCAGAGAGTTATAAAAAATGAGGGAGGTCATCAGTACAGTACAAGATTACAGGGCAGTGGAAGTAATTCTAATCATACTGTGAACACTAATGTGAATGCTTTTACTATTCTTGATAATGCTCCATCTTAGAGGTCAAATATGCCTCTGGATTGAGGCAAATGATTTGAGTTGGAATGTTAGAGGTCTTAATGATCCCATTAAACACTCAGAGCTGAGACTCTGAGTAGGAGATATAAGGTTGATTTAATTGGTGTTTTGGAGCCTAAGGTGAGAAACAATAAAATTGATGATGTTTAGAGGAATATTGGTTTATCTAATTGGGGTTTAATTATTAATAAAGATTGTTGTGATGTTAGTAGGATTTGGATCCTTTACTCTGCAAACGTGAATATTCAGATTTTACAGTTACATAGTCAATAGATTACTTGTAGTATTAATTAAAAGCACTCAAGACCATCAAGAGCGGTCGTCAAAGCACAATTTATCAGCTCATGACCCCAGAACATCTCAAGAGGTGGATCATGTGGCCTCCTACAGAATCTTACTAAATACTGATGGCGAGTCCTCTCTCCCAAGAACCCATCCTGAGCCCAAGACCCTCTAGAAGTATCCTCATGTCATCCTTTGGCAAAGTCGCACTAACATAAGGCGGGAATCCCTCCATCAGGCCAAGTCATCCTCTATCAAGCTAAAACTTAAAGAATCAAGGTAAGTATTTTGAACTCATGCCAATTGCTTTAAACAAACAAAGTTTATTTTACTATTCTTACCTTGGAAATAGTCAACGCGTTAAGATAATGTGATGATCATCAATGCCGGTTGGATGAGTGCACGATAGCTGGAAACCCTAACGTCTAAGGACAGGGAATGCATAGCAGCGCTGGAGAGGGAAGAACTAGCAAATCAGGCCCATCACAATAGCCCAAAACTGTCAAGGAAAGAGTTAGGGAAGCATATAGCAAGAAAATTGGGAAATGAAGCATAAAAGTCAAAGCAATTCATATGAGTGGCGTGCCAGAAGCTGTAGAACTTAGTAGCACCATGAGAAATCCTATCCATGCAAAGATACAGATAGGCCAAAGTAGGAGAGCCCCAACCGTATCTGTGCATCGGGTCACAGTCCTTGAGAATAGGAATAAAATACAAGTTGATAGTGGTATTAGAGTTGCAGAAGATGGTACTACCTAGCAAATAAAGGGTGAAAACTCGAGCCATCTGATCACATCTCCAATCGAACTCTGGCCTTTAGTTCATGAGGTGTCTCGTAAGAGCATCAATATAGAGCTTCTTAAAGCTCTTCCATCCTGGAACTATGCCCAACATCAGAAAAATATACTCGTTCTGAACATCACGATGGACAGAGTAGATCCTACCGTCCCAAAATATCCTATCACTAACACATGCTAGCCTGGTAATAGCAGAACAAGAAGCTGGAGACAGTGTATACTCCCCTCATGGCACTGAAAGGTGTGGCTAGTGTTAAACCATCGCTCCATCAAAGCTTGCATGGAACAGCAATCGCAACGAGAGCTTAGATGATCATCCACATTCTCAGAAAGTGTGGAAAGTAGAAGTCCAAATCCAACCTGGCGGACTAATGCATGTACATCTAGAGGTAATTCCCTCCAAATTGTTCATACTCTGGAGAAGTTTCCATTATATATGAAAGTCATCTCATCTCCCTGCAAGTTTGGTAACATGTATATTTCCTAACTCAGTCATCTAATTCTTGCATGCATTCTTTATATCTAACTTTGGTAGCCAACAGAGCATTAAATCTTGCATAAATAGTTTATAGAATGTAATTATTAGTGTAATTTTACATATCCAATTATCCAAACATGCATCGGACGGCTGTATAAAGTTCAAAGTCACTGCGCGAAGGGAAACTGAGCTCAACGCCAGTCCTAGCAGTGGCATTGCCACCAACGCCAGTCAAGTAAGTGGCGTTGGTAGTAACACCACTCCCAGCAATGGCGTTGAGCCTTGGGTAGTAGTGTTGGCTACCAGTTCATCTTCATTTCATAGATTTTTGACAAAATACACAATGCCCAGTCAATAGACAACAAGATTGAAGTGTTAGGACACTTACCTAGTCTCCAATCAAGCTATAGAGATGAAATCTAGCTTTAGAAAGTAAAGATACCCTTCCTCCTCTTTGAATTCCTACACAATCACCCTGTTACACCTCCTCCCAAACCCGAAAAAAACTTATCGAGCTCCATGTGGGTTCTAATGCTGGATCGTCGGTTATTTTGCTTTTTGTTTGAAGTGATTTGGTGAAGAAATGAGAGGAAAATGAAGAAATTGTAAAATTTTGATTTGAATAGTGCACAAATGAAGTGTTGCCCGACACTTTTATGTTTCAAATTGGAAAATTACCATTTTGGTCCCTGAAATTTTCTTACAAATAAGGATAAAAGTTTTGTTACAACTGGGTCTAAAATCAAAATTAAGGCTAAGGGAGGCTAATTTTAGTCTAATTGGGGGCAAATTTCAAAAGATTATCAAAAATTTCAGACAACTACAGTTAGAATGATGGAGAATTACGGAGAAAATTACAGAGTTTACAGAAAATATCAAAAAGATCCTTTTCAAAGGCTTTTTCTTATTTCAAATTCATAAAGAGTTTAGAGTAGATACTGGCATATGGATAGTAATCCTATGTCTAAAAATTGTTCTCCCCAGTCAGAGTCATGCCAGAAACGTTTTGATTCTTATGGATTAATTTAAAATTTCCCCAAGTGGAGTTAAGTCCAGAAATTAGATTTCCCCAAGTGGAGTTAATCCGGTGACGGCTATCAAGGTGACAACCAAGCCAAAGAAATCTTTGATAGAAAAAAATCAAGTTTTATCCCTAAAGGAGTTATTCCAATGATGGCTATCAAGACCAAAAATCCTTGATAAAAAATCAAGTTTTCCCTAGTAGAGTTATTACTGTGACGACTATCTAAAGAATAAGAAATCCCTAGCAATAATATTCTTATTCCACAAAGAAGTCTAGAAAAGACAAACCATTTCCCTAGTGGAGATAATTTCCAGAATTAAAGTCTCAAAAAGCAGACATTCCCAGTGGAGCGAACGTTACCATGAACCTCTAGTGAAGCATAGTGGATCCCTTTTAAGTCAATCCAAGGCAGCCGAGGTCCGAGGTAGAAGTTCATCCTAATAGCTGAACCAGGAAATTAATTGTTCCCATGGAGTTAAATCAAACACAGCCGAGGTCCGAGGTGAAACTTTGTTTGGAGCAGCATCCTGATATCCGAGTCAGAAGAGTCAGAGAGACCCAATTCCCCATAGAGTCAAACCAAGACAGTCGAGGCCCAAGGTCAAACTTCACACACCAAAGTCGAGGTATGCATTTCTTTTAAAAAATTACGTGTTTTTTTAGCTTTGTCGTCATTTTTAATATTAGTGGTTAATACTACAAACCTCCGACAAAGGGGGGCAAACTATTAATACCAAATTTTTGTATGTAGGAATTTGGAAGCAGCTTGGAGGCCCAATGATGATCATTCATGCTTTAGAAGCATGAATTGAGTTGTCTTTTGCTTTCTTATTGTTTAGGAAGTGTCCAAATCATTTTTAAGCTTGAAAAGCATGCTTTGACCTAAACTTTTTATTTTAAGCATAAATAGTGTATTTTAAGCATAAGGTCCGGCTGAACCTTTGGGTAGAGGTTCGGTCGAATGTTTGTTTTGGGCCAGGCCCAAGCTCCAAAATAATCGAAGCAGGTAGGACATTCGTTTAGAGCATGAACATCCGGCTGATCCTGTAAATTAAGCCTCAAACATGTCTTCTCTTGTATTATTACAATTTCTTGTGGATAATGAATACAGATGATGATCATAGTCTTAAACTACTATTATGGATTTATTCTGGGCTATAAAAATGATTTATGTTGGTAGCCTAAGTCTTTAAGTCAAGACACTGTTCAAGTTTGGAGCTAGGGCTACAAAGCCGCAGACTTGAATCCGGTTGGTTCTACATCCTCCTGGCTTCACGTGGGACTCATATATGCAATCAGAATGTAAAACAAAATTAGTATATGAATTATAGAAAATTATAGTAATTTAATCAGTAATAAGTAAATGTAAGAATATGCTTATTCTGGATGAATGGATGCTCCATGGATGGTTGGTTGCCCTCAGAATAGAGGTAAGTTACCACTTTTGGGTAGAGAATGAGCTTCTAGGTCTGACGTAGTCTCCTCGTTAGAAGACCCAAAGACTATGAAGTGAGTTTCATAGAGAAACTAGGTTTCGAAAATGAGTGTGTGTGTGCTTGTTCCAAATCCTCTCCCCCTAGGTGTGTAAAAGGAGAGTCCCTCTAGTGTAGAAACATAGGGTATTTATAAAGGAAAATTGAACCTTTTTCAGCAACTTGTTCAAGTTGCAGCATGGGTCTAGGCCGGTGTAGGTCATAAGTCTCGAGTGCACTACGGATTCATGCATCTTGCCCTATAACCTGTCATATCAAAGTGATCATCCGGCCAAACCATTGATGAATGTCCGGCTGAATGATTGTTGATGGGCCAGCTGGACTTTTAGGCCTAAAACATGCTTTTGTAGAATGTGGGCCAAGTGAGAATATTGAAGGTTTGGTCGGACCTTTGGACATCCGGCTGGACCATCAATTGGGCCTGAAATTCATTTTGAAAATGTTTTGAAATCATTTCCAACCCTTCAGCTCATTTCTATGAGAAACTGGGTAACATAGTGGTCCGCATTTGAACCGTATTCATCACTGGGTCCCACGCCGCTTCTAAAAATTAGGTGTCTACATATTGTTATTGCTTGTTAGAAGAAAAGAAGGTTGGTATAATACTAAGAATATTGGGTACAGAGTTACACTCTAGGAATGCATAAGTCCGATCCTAGAATTCTCTAGGGTCAATGCGCGTTTTGTAGTCTTAGAGGAATCAGGGCATCCACCGTGTAAGACATTCCCGATGCTGGTTTAGGTGGCAGCTACCACTTCAGCCTTATTGCTGAACACAAAGTGCCGCAGTTACTAGTCATGGCTCAAGATCTGAGGTAACCCCTCCTTGTGTGCAATTACCTTCAATGAGACTTGTTCAGAATGTCCTAATGCACTTGATGATGCCATTTCTGCTTTAGATCTACGCTGTTCAGTTTTCTGTGAATATTGCATGTGTGTAGAGGATTTTGGAATGCTTTAAATGAAGAAATGAGCTCATATATAGAAGGAAATTTGAAGTTTATGAGAAATGATGTATATGTCCCTAAAGTCCTATTAGGCAACTTCCGGGAACATTAGACTGCTCAGGTAACAGAATCTTTACTAGAGCACCCTAGAACTTGGAAAGACCGTGAATAACCATCAACAACATTCCATCAGTCTTCATAATCAAATATCAAAATCTAAAGATATCCCCAATGAATAAAATATTACATGTGTGAAAAATGATCTCTAATGCTCACTAATAAATGATTTTTGTTTTGATTTGTATAGGATAAATTTGCATTTAATCATCTATAAAGTTCTTCAAGTACTAAGAATATGTTTTCATTTACCTTGTTTTACATAATTATTTTTGTTCTAGTTGTTTTTAATTTGCATTTTCACTTCCCTTTCCCCTTTTTATTTAGTTGCTATTTGATGCATCCCCTTGTGATTATTGGTTTTCTAATTGTTTGCTTGAGGACAAGCAAAGCTTAAATGTGGAAATTTGATGAGTGCAAATTATATATGTGTGTGTGTGTGTGTGTGTGTGTGTGTGTGTGTGTGTAGGTAGGTAGGTAGGTATGTATGTCCGTGAATAACCATCAACAACATTCCGCCAGTCATCATAATCAAATATCAAAATCTAAAGATATACCTAATGAATAAAATATCACATGTATGATTAAATGATCTCCATTGCTCACTAATCAATGATTTTTGTTTTGATTTGTATAGGATAAATTTGCATTTAATCATCTATAAAGTTTTTCAAGTACTAAGAAAATGTTTGCATTTACATTGTTTTACATAATTATTTTTGTTTTAGTTGTTTTTAATTTGCATTTTCACTTCCCTTTCCCCTTTTTATTTAGTTGCTATTTGATGCATCCCCTTGTGATTATTGGTTTTCTAATTGTTTGCTTGAGGACAAGTAAAGCATATGTGTGGCAGAATTTGATGAGTGCAAATTATATATGTGTGTGTGTGTGTGTGTGTGTATATATATATATATGTATGTGTATATATATGTATGTATATATATATGTATGTATGTATGTATGTATAGCACTAGCACTTCATCTTTCATGCACTTCATCTACTCGGACCAGGGCCTCTAGGCTCCCGACCCCCAGCAATCTTGAAAAAAATGACCCGCAGAACTACAAGGCAGCATGAGAGGGTTTTGAACATAGGCTCAAACATGATTTGAATGTCCTAGCTACGCCATGCATTGAATACAAAATCTGGAAAGCTTCAAGATGATAAATAGAGGGCGCTTTCCAGGTCTTATCGAACCAAACCTACGTTGCACTAAAAAAAGAAAGAGGCGGAATGGAGAAAGGAAAGGGGCAAGGGCGGTCTTGCCTGGCGCAAAGGCTGTTGGTGTAGGGGCGGGATACAATACTAAAGGTCCTTAGACTTCCAGGCGGTCTTTCTTTTTTTCAGCTATTCACCGTTGGATCTCGCCAATACAGCCCCCCATACATACATACATACATACATAGCAAAAGATTAGGAAATTACCTCAAAATGCAATGAATTCTAGAGAATGAGCTAATTGAATGATATATATATATATATATATATATATATATAGAGAGAGAGAGAGAGATAAGGGGGAGGAAGAGGGTTTGACGGATAAGAGTTGTGTAATTCTCCACTGACTCTATTATTATTATTATTATTATTATTATTATTATTATTATTATTATTATTATTATTATTATTATTATTATTATTATTATTAACTTTTCCACTTATCCATTCTCCCACACCCCTCAATTAAAATTCTACCAACCAATAACCCTTCTTTCAAACTTATATTGTAAATAACTCCTCCAACTTTTCCTACAATTTGGTCCTAACTCTACTCTAACTTCCATAAACTTTACTACACACAATACTCTTCTACCACATCATTTTATGCAATGTATCACACATTGTTATGATGCAAATGATATGATTTATGATGTGGTAATGCATGATTATTATTTTTTTTCTAAATTTTTACGGTTGTGACAATTCTCCCCCACATAGGAAATTTTGTCCTCGAAATTTGAACTTACCACCACTCTAAAATAAGTATGGGTATTTGCTTATCATATGCTCTTCAACCTCCCAAGTTGCTTTCTTGGATGAATGTTGATTCCACTTCATTTTCACAATAGGAATTTCCTTGCTTCTCAATTTTCTGACTTGTCTATCCAGAATTTCCACTGGTTCTTCAACATAGGTCAAGTTTTCTGAAATTTCTACTTCTAGAGGTTGAATAATATGGCTCTAGTATGATCTATACCTCCTGAGCATTGAAACATGAAAAACATTATGAAATTGTCCTAATTATGGTAATAGAGCTAACATGTAGTCCAAAGACCAACTCGCTTTAGAATCTCATATGGACCAATGTACCTAGGACTTAGTTTACCCTGTTTACGAAATCATAGTGTACCCGTCTATTGTGAAAGCCGTAAAAATACTTTATCCCCTACTTCAAATCAAATGTCTCTTCTATGCTTGTCTGTATAACTTTTCTGCCTATCTTGAGCTTCTTTGATACATTGCTTTACCACTTTAATCTTATTAATTGTTTCTTGAACAACCTCTAGACCGTCTAACTGTCTTAACTTTTTTACATCCCAACACACAGGGCTTCTGTATTTTCTTCCAGATAGGGCTTCATATCGAGACATACCAATACTAGAATGGAAACCGTAATTGTAAGCAAATTCCACTAATGGTACCCGTTCGTCCCAATTCCCATCGTATTCTAAGGCACACACCCTCAACATGTCTTTAAAAGTCTTAATAGCTATCTGTGATTGACCATTTGTCTGTGGATGAAATGTTGTGCTAAAATGTAGTTTAGTACCCAACAATGCTTGTAGGCTTTTCTAGAAATGTGAAGTAAAACTAGGATCCCTGTCTAATATAATTGAATATGGCACACCATGCAATCTTACAATTTCTCTAACATATAAATGTGCTAACTTTTCTAAAGAGTCAGTCTATTGAATAGGAAGAAAATGTGTCGATTTAGTTAATCTATCAACTGTCACCCATACAGCATCATGCTTCCTAAAGGTGCAAGGTAAACCAATCACAAAATCCATGGTTATTTGCTCCCATTTCCATTCAAGCATAGAAAGAGAATGTAGTTTACCTACGGGTGCTTGGTGCTCAGCTTTTTCCTGTTGGCATATTAAACATCTAGCAACGTACTCTGCAACTTCCTTTTTTCATTTTGGGCCTCCAATAATTCTCCTTCAAGCTACGGTACATTTTGGTACTCCCTGGATGTATAGAATAAGGTGAGTCATGTGCCTCCCAGAATATCTTTTGTTTTAGTTCTGTTAAATTAGGAATATACACTCGCTTCTTCATAACCTAAATACCATCACTCCCACTCTGATATTTTGCTCAGTTTCCCCTCCTGTCTCTTCTTTTGGTACTTCTTCAAATATGAATTAGTTAATTGTTCTTGTTTAATGTCTTCTTGTTTAATGTCTTCTAATAATTGTGGTCTTGTATTCATAGTGGCTAACAATACTCCAGTTTCCTCAGAGATAGGAACACCCATAGCTCGCAGAGAAACTACTGAATTCAAATGATATGTGATCATACTTGCAGCTCGTTCATCTGATTTCCTACTCAAAGCTTCAATAACTACACTTGGCTTCCCACGATGGTAATCAATGGAATAGTCATAGTCCTTCAGTAGCTCCATCCATCTCCTCTGTCGGAGGTTGAGTTCCTTCTGTATAGGTATATATTTAATGCTCTTATGGTCAATGTATATATGAAAAGTCTCACCATATAAATAGTGTCTCCAAATCTTCAGAGCATGTATAATGGTGCAAGTTCCAAGTCATGGATTGGATAGTTTAATTCATGTGGTCTGAATTGTCTGGATGCATACGCTATTACCCATTCATCTTGCATTAAAATACATCCTAATCCATTCAAAGAAGCATCAGTATAACAACATATTTCCCTCCCTATCTAGGTAGTGCAAGTATAGGTGCAGAAGTCAATCGGTGCTTCAATTCTTCAAAACTAGCCTAACATTTGTCTGTCCACTGAAATTTAACTTGCTTCTTTAATAAATTTGTTAGTGGCTTTGAAATTATGAAAAAGTCTTTCACGAACCGCCTTTAATATCCTGCTAATCCTAGAAAACTGAGTACCTCTATCACATTCTTTGGTATTTCCCAGTCTCTAATTGCTTTCACCTTGGATGGATTAGGCTGAACTCCTTGTGTAGATACTATATGTCCTAATAATGCAATTTCATTTATCCAAAATTCACACTTACTAAACTTGGCATAAAGTTGTTTCTCCCTCAAAACTTGCAAAGCAATTCTCAAATGACTATCATGTTGCTCCCGATTAGGAGAGTATATCAATATGTAATCAATGAAAATAATTACAAACTGATCCAAATATGGTTGGAAAATATTATTCATTAATGACATGAACACAACAGGTGCATTAGTTAATCCAAATGGCATCATAACAAATTCATAATGACCATACCGGGTTCTGAATGTTGTTTTAGGTATAGAACTCTCACCAACCCGCAACTGCCAATAACCAGATCGTAGATCAATTTTAAAGAAAACTGAGGCTCCTTTAAGTTGATCAAGTAAATCATCACTTCTAGGCATTGGGTACTTTTTCTTTACTGTAATTTGGTTCAATCTTCTATAGTCAATGCACAACTGCATGCCTCCATCTTTTTTCTTTACAAATAGGTCTGGTGCTCCCCATGATTAAATGCTAGGCCGGATGAACCCTTTTTCTAGCAATTCTTCCAACTACTTCTTCAATTCTTAATGTTCTAATGGTGCCATTCTATATGGTGCTATGGAGATTGGTGCTACTCCGGGAATAGTTTCAATTTCAAAGTCAACCTCCCTCTCAGATGGTAATCCAAGCACTACTTCAGGAAACACATCTGGAAACTCTCTAACAATCAGCACTTCTGATACCCCTAAACTTACAATAGTAGTGTCTACCACAATTGCTAAATATGCATCACATCCAGATTTGATTAAGTTAAATGCAGTAGTGGCAGATATCAAACAAGTAGGTACAACGCTCCTCTCCCCAATTAACACAATTTTCAACTCATCCTCAATTTCCATCTTCACCTCTTTTGTGAGACAATCAACCAATGCATGATTTCGTGACAACTAATCCATACCCAATATTACATCAAAATCCCTCAAATTAATTACCACCAAATCAATTGGCAGATTGATATCACTAACCAAAATAGAACAAGACTTAACTACATTATTATCTATAATTAACCCCCTGCAGGCATTGACACACAAATGTCTCGTCCTAATGGTTCTATCACAGAATGAGTTTTTAATGCAAAGTCATTTGCTATGAATGAACATGTTGAACCAGGATCAATAAGTACCTATGCATCATGCCCATTTATGTTTAAAGTACCTGTGATAATCTCTGGTGATGTAGTAGCCTCCTGTCGGGCGATTGTATAGACTCTTACCTATGGTAAATGATTGTGATCCCCTATGTGCATATAAGCTGATGTAGCTCCACCTCCCCTACCACCTCTTCCTCGACCCCTACCGGCTACAGTGGAAGCTGCATTATCCGCCACATTACTCTGGCCCCTAGAAGGATATGAACTAATGTTGCCTCTGCCCCTACCCAATGGGCATTCCTGAGAAAAATGTTCTGTTTTTCCGCAAAGAAAATAGCCTGCAGGTCTAGTTGTTTGCCTGGGTCCCCAGCATTTTTCACTATGATTCCTGCCATAGGTAGTACATAAGGGTGCACATGTCTCTGCATGTCTGGTCTATTTCCACTTTGCCTACTACCTGACCCCATACTCTTTCCTACTGACATACTAAAGACTCTCCCACTCTGGTAATTTCCCCGACCTCTATAACTTCCTTTTTGACTTCCTTCTCCTTGGGGTGTAACTGTAGTACCCCTACTGAAGGTAGGTGTAAAAGTACCTATAGTCTTTTTCCTCTTGGATTCCATGGAGGTCCTCTCTAAATAAGGCACTGTAGGTAGGTGGTCTAACTGCTAACTTTTCCTTAAACACCAGTGTGAGTCCTCTCTCAAATCTATTCCTTTTCAACTCATCTGTTACTACCTCCTCTGTTGCATACTTTGATAAGCGGATAAACTGCACTTCATAATTTGCCACTGTTAGATCATTCTATTTAAGCTCTAAGAATTCTAGCTTCTTTCTATCTCTGTAAATAGGTGGCGTGTACTTCTATGTAAAGTCCCTCAAGAACTCTTCCCATGTCATCAATAAGGGTCTGACCTTGCTCCCAAGTACTGTCTCCCACCAGTCCCATGCATCTTTTATGAAAAGAGACGCTGCATATTTGACTTTCCATTGTGGCTCTAGTGGTCTGTCAAATTGATCAAAAACTATCTATGTTACTCTAAACCATTCTTCTGCAACTATCTGATCTTTAGTGCCTTAAAATTCCTTTGCACCATGTTTTCGAAGCTTTAAAAAATTATGGTCAACCGTAGGTGTAACCAGTGGAGGTGGAGGTCATGGAAGATATTGTTGTTGTGCTAGCCTTCTCAAGGCCTCTGCTATTAGTTGGAAAAATTGTTCCCCTTCATGTTGTGCTGGCCCTTCTTGTCCCTATTCCTGTTCTTGTCCATGCACAGATTCACT
>CANYLF014815368.1:0-12404 GCA_948193215.1 Bocquillonia castaneifolia
TAGTTGTTAAACTGATGATGAGTTGATCATATGAATCAGGTAGACTTTGGAGTAGAAGTTCTGTACGTTCTTGTGACTCTATTTTATAGCCCAAAGATGTGAGCTGTGAAAACAAAGTATTCAAGACATTAAAGTGCTCTGTCACTGAAGTAGATTCTCACATTCTCAAGGTGTAGAGTTTCCTCTTAAGGAAAATTTTGTTATGTAATGACTTGGCCTCGTACAGTTTGGTGAGGTGGTACCAAATCTCCTTTGCCACCTTCTTTTCTTTAATACTGGATAAGATCTCATCTGCAAGTGCCAGATGAAGGTTTGCAATAGCATTCTCATCCATCTCGTTCCATTTATTGTCATCTGTGAATGTTGTCGGCCTTTCACTGATCGCCGCCAGACAACTATCTTTTGTCAATATAGCCTTTATCTTCAATTTTCGCAGTGAGAAATTTCTCCCGTTGAACTTTCAATCTCAAATTTTGCTGCCATTGCTTCTATCACAAACAGTGCCTTTTAGCTTAAAAATTAACTGTAGTAATGAACACAACTCACTAGGTAAGTTTCCAGGAAAGACTGGTGGGTCACAAGCGGACCTCTTAAGTACTAATCTCCTTAGATAGAACCTTCCCCAAATTGTAAGTGCTCCCACTACTGCACACAAGCTCTTTTGCACCAAAGAAACCTCAAAACCCTTTTTTTGATATGGAAGATCAGACTAAACTGCAACCACAGAGCATACTAGGATTTTTAAGAAATTTCTTGCCAACCAGATGGATTTGATACCAATTATTGAGAAAAACGGACCGGATAGAGCAAGACCACAGCTAATAATTTGAGAAAATAAAGATAAAGAATAATAAAACACACAGATTTTACGTGAAAAATCTCTAAACAAATTAGGGTAAAAACCACGGGTAAGGAAAAAAAATTTTCACTATAAGAAAATAATAGGGGTTACTACCTCTCTATTTATAAAGGAGAAACACTAAAAATTCGCTATTTATAATAGGAGAAAAATAATTACTTAACTCTAATATTTTTCTCTTTGGATTTTGGATGAATCAAATAACAAAGTGAGGCTTCCATTATATAGCATTAGAAGGACCCTCAAATTTTGTAAGTTTTTAATGTGGGAGAAATAACTCAATTAATATCAATAATATTGTAACTGTAATACATGTACTTCAATATATACATTATGTTTTAACATCAAAAGGAACATTCTAAATATTTTCTCTTCAATTTTTTATCGTATTTTTTAATCAATAGGGAAGGATTCAAGTTTAAAACTTTCGTATCGATTAAAGAATCCTTATCACTAGACTATACTTATACTTATAAGGGTTAATTTAATATTCCTTTTTAACTTTTAAATGGCTATTTTAAAAATAAAAAAGAGTAAATATTGTCGGGTTTTACTATAGTGTCGTACCAAATTTGCTGTGGCATTATAACAATTCTTAATCGACAATACAATGGAGAGGAAATAATACCAATTCTCATACCACTTTAAAAATTGATGACACATTTGAGATGGTTTAACAATAAGATAAAGGGGATGATTGATTAAATTATTCAGAATTTTTTTTCTCATAATTTTTTTGATAAGTGATGTTACGCACACATTTACCAGAATATCTGGATCTCATTTTACGGTTGTCTAGATTAATCTTCAGTCGATCTCAACTCCCTCTCAATGGGGGTGAGGCTCGAACTCGTGACCTCCCTGGATTAAGAATTTCCTTGTCAAGTGACTTTACCATTGAGCCAAGACCGGTTGTTTTTTTTTTTCTCATATTTTAAGTAATTGGATGCCATAACCAGAAAATTTCGAAAAGAAAAAATGGGAAATAAGGGAGAGGGATTGAGAGGTACACTGGGAGGGGCAGGGTTCCCGCCTCAACTAAACAATAACTTATATATATATATGTGCAAGCATTCTCAGTTATAACATCCAATAGTTGAGATTAAATTTTGATGATCTAACGGTTCTAAAGTGAGATTTTCTACAAACATTGTACAATCTAGAAAGGCTTTTACTTTTTACCATGCATATAAAAAGATGATTATTTTGGTATGAAGGTGAAGCTGTCCACAAATGGGCTTTTTAAAACTAAGATTAAGGTTCCATTTTAGAAAAAAACTAAAATTAAGATTATTCATTTATAATAAATTTACCTTGGGTGGACTGGTACAATCCACATGGATAGGGATGAAAATTTAAAGTTCAAAGACTCAACTTTTGTCAAATTATTAAAAGAAAAAAAAATTATTAATATTATTTTGACTCGATAGGATATTCTGAGTCAGATGAACCAATGAGATATGTGTAATTTTAGAATGAAAAAATCTCAATTCATAGGGAGCATGAAATGAGATTAATAACATTGTTTAAAACTCAATGCGAGCAAAATTATAGTACCCCACTCGCATGGGAACAGAAAAGGCATGTGTAGTTAGTAGAGATAGATGAAAATCCTCATTTAAAAAAATGACTCACTTTATTGTAAATTGTTAAAATTAGAGGAAAGGTAGGGAAGGGGAGTCAGCACAGCACACAGCAAAAAATATGCATATAATTGGGCCTGTTGGTTTCAATCATGCAATGCAACATTACAATGGGCGTAGAATTAAGTAGCATTTGGTAAACTGTAGTGAATACCTGACCAGAAATTGCCATTTGAGGAAAGACTATCTAATCTATGATGCCCTTAAGGCACTTGGATCCAATTCAAAGAAATGCAAATCTCCCTCCTCAAACACCACAAGAATCGGGTTTTTGGGACGGTTTGGTCTAGTCTGGTCTGGTGTAGTGAGCCATTGACACGTGGCAGGAACCCAAATAAGCATTAGATTAACCAAAGAGGGTAATCCAGGTGGAAAACGAAAATCAGTTAGCTGGCAAAATAGAGAGAAGTTATGGAAGACGGCTTAGTAGGCTTTGGCAGGGGACCATGAGGAGGAGGAAGGTGGTGGGTTCCACATCAGGATTTTTCGGGTGGGGAGGTGGGGCCCTTTATGGTGGGGACAGAGTAAGTGGGTCCCTTTTTATCTTTGGGGGTTGTTGTGGGCCCTATCATTTGGAGTTTAGGAGAACTGGTGGGGTTACACGAAGCTTGCTCGTCCGTTAGTGTCTTAGTTCTCCCCCAACTATAAAATCAGACCATCCCCCTCTGTCTCTCTCACAAGCACACATTAAACAAATCCCCAGCTCTTCTTCTTCTTCGTCTGTGTTTGCCTTCTTCAAATCCCTCTGCTTCTTTGTTCCTATATAATCTCTTCTCTTTTCTTCCCTTGTTGCCTTATCTTTCTCATTTCTTTCCTTTCTTGAAAGGTTCATAACAGAGCACTCTGTTCTTCTTAAAGTCCTCTCTTGAAAGGTGCCCGCCTTGTTATAATATATAATATCGGTTTTTCTTTGATTTTGTTTTTTTTGCTGAGTTTAAGAAGAACCTGTAACAATCAACTTTGAATATTGGGTTGGTTTCAAACAGTTTTATTTTTGTACTAAAAAAGAATAAAAATTTTGTTTTGTTGTTGTAGGGATATACATTAGAGTGGGAAGATGACAAACCAAAATGTGGTAGTGGCTGATGCAAAATCAACGATCAACTTAGCAATAACAGTTCATGTTTCCTCTAACTCATCCATCTTTACCACCGCTGCTCAGAAGCCTCCGGCGGCCCCAGGAGGCTTTATTTCCATTTCAAGAAAGAAACTTTTAAAGAATCTTGAAATCAATGGTGGAGCAAGAATTAATGCTTGGGTTGATTCAATGAGAGCTTCATCTCCTACTCATCTCAAATCTACTACACCTTCTTCACTCACTGATGATCAAGGCTCTTGGATTGTGAGTATAATCTTCTAATCTAATCTATTTAATTGCTTAATCACTAAACCGGGTTCAACCCAATGACCCAAAACCATAAAAATGGTTACTTTATTGCTTATCTAAGGTTTTGATAATGGCATTTGCAGCTTCACCACCCATCAGCCTTGGACATGTTTGATCAGATTATTGATGCTTCAAAAGGGAAACAAATAGTGATGTTTCTTGATTATGATGGTACTCTTTCACCTATTGTTGATGACCCAGATCGAGCTTTCATGTCCAAGAAGGTTAGAGCTTAGCTTCCTTATCCATTGTATTTCTATATATTTTTCAATTACTGATAATAAAAGAAAAGTTTTATTTTATTTATTTCCTATATTGGGTGTTAAAAATTAGATGAGAGCAACAGTGAGACAGCTTGCAAGGTGTTTTCCTACTGCTATAGTGAGTGGGAGGTGCAGAGACAAGGTACATTTTTTAAGCTATATAATAATAATAGTAATAATAATAATATCTGTTATTGTAATGCAAAACTCAAATTAGATTTCTTCTTTTGGGTATTTATTATTTTTTTAATTTAATTTAATTTAATTTTGTATTGTTGTGCTTACTGTAGGTTTATAACTTTGTACGGTTAGCAGAACTGTACTATGCTGGAAGCCATGGCATGGACATTAAGGGACCAGCAAAAGGCTCCAAATACAAGAAAGTTAGTCACCTTTAGCACTATTGTTTGTGCATGTATCAAGAAAATAAAACAAATTCATTACCTTATCATTTTTTTAATTGTTTTTTAAAATTTCAGGGTAGTGAAGCTCTTATCTTCCAACCTGCTAGTGAATTTTTACCCATGATAGATGAGGTTTGTTTTATTATTTACTCTATTTTTATTTACATTAACAAATTAATTCACTCTTTAATCTTCACAATGATGGGTTAATTATGTTTTTATTTTACTTCTTCAGGTTTACAAAGAATTGGTAGAGAAAACTAAATCAACTCCAGGTGCCTTTGTGGAGAATAACAAGTTTTGTGTCTCTGTTCATTTTCGTTGTGTTGATGAAAAGGTAAATTAGGAATTGATGAATCACTGTTATTGTCATGATTACTTTGCTAATCATGATTAATTATTTTAATTTATTTTCTTATTCTTTATTTATTAATTAATATATACTTTTTCAAAAGTGTAGTATTAACTAACTTGTGCATGGAAAAAATTACAGAAATGGAGTGAACTGGCACAAGTGGTTAGGTCAGTGTTAAAGGAGTACCCGAAGCTTCGTCTTACTCAAGGAAGGAAGGTGTGTGTCTGATGTGGCATCTGTAATATTTAATTTGTACAAAATAATCTTTATTTATTTTATTTTTTTGTAATATATATATATATACACACACACTAATAAATTTATTTTTTTTTAATTTGTGGGTAAGGGTGAAAGATGTCTCACTTTCTATGCATTCTTGTTTAATATAGGTATTGGAAATCCGTCCTACTATTAAATGGGACAAAGGAAAGGCTCTTGAATTTTTGTTGGAGTCCCTTGGTAAGTTAATTATTTAAAATTGATGTCTATTAAAATGATTAAAAAAATATAATATTCCATTTTACATAAATAAATAAAAAATAATAAAGAACTTTATTTTGATTTTGATTATTCATGTACAACCACATGTAACCCAAAAACATAAAATTAAAATAATACTTAAAAAACGAAGTGACTAAAAAGAAACCACCATCCCACTAAATTACTTTATTCACCAAATTAATAGCACTTAATTTAGGACCATAATCTACTGTATAATAGTCATAAACCAATCATTTCTAATTAACACGGTTTAATTAATTAATAATATTTAATTTTGATACAGGATTTGCAAATTGTACCGATGTCTTCCCTGTTTATATTGGAGATGATAAAACAGATGAAGATGCGTTCAAGGTATCCAATGCTTAATATGAAACAAAATAAAATGTGTTCCATATCTTTATTTTAAATAATATATAATAAAAAATATTAATAATATATATTTTGAGATATTGAAGGCTAATGTTTACGTGTATAAATGATATATTTTTAAGGTATTGAGAGAAAGAGGACAAGGTTTTGGAATCCTAGTGTCTAAATTTCCAAAGGACACTAATGCATCTTATTCTCTTCAGGAACCGACCCAGGCAAGTAGACAATATAATGCTATTTGTTTTATTGCACTTTTATTTGCCGATATATATATATAGACATACGCACTTTTGCATGTGTAACTTATATATATATATTCAAATATTCTTTCAGGTTATGGATTTTTTGCAACGTTTGGTAGAGTGGGAAAAGGTTTCTCTGCAAGGGCAGCCAAGCATGTAGAAAAGGATTTATATATGTGGTATTAGATCATATATATATATATATATATATATATATATAATTAATACCCACTCCTCTTATAAAAAAAAAAAAAATTAATACCCACTCCTCTTATAAAAAAAAAAAAATTAATACCCACTCCAAGAAATGTAATTAGGGCCAGGTGGGATCAGAAATTATGTAATTTTCTTGTTCAATTAATGTTTAAAACAAGAATTGGACGAGAAATAGAGAACCCAAATTAGAAAAAAAAAAAAAAGAAGAAAAGAAATGGGTATGTAAGTATTTCTTTTTTTGTTGGCATGGAAGCCTTGTACATCTTGTAATTAACTACCTGAGTACAAGGGGTTAAAAAGATTTGTAATTTTGCAAGTTGACTAAATGCATAGAGCAGTTTTTATTTATTTTACTATTCTCTCCTGGTGTAGCTAAACCGCATTAATTACAGCCTTAATTTTTTTTTTTTTGTGAATTAATGGTTTGCTCCAAATCAATTTCAAACATCAAACCCACACAAGTACAAACTAAGCTTAAATTTTCCCTAAAGAAAGCTAAGCTTAAATTATTATTTTAAGGCATTTGATTATTCAGGCCCACCTCTCTTTCCTTAACTCACATGATATATATATAAAATAAACATTCAGTTTTTTCAGATATTGGATAATAATTGATACCTTAATCAAGTAATAGTCTGTAATTATATCTCGAAACATGTATTCCCATTATCACCATGATGAAATGGAATAACAAATTAACGGTGTTAACTGTTAACAAATTTTGTATATTGTTCTTTTTGTTTCTTCACAAATCAAGAAATAATAGAAATTTATTTAAAAAGGGAATAAAATAAATTTAAATGTCATTGCACTATTGATTTATCGTTTCCTTGATCATAATGATATAGAATACCCGTTTGAGAATATAATTTTTAAGTAATAGAAGGTTGATTTTGAATATTTCATATTTGTATACGCACAGTGTTTAAAACGTTTAGGTCAAAAGGAACTTTCAAGCATACATATTATTGCAACATCTGAAATGTGCATTACAACCAAGAATATATATGGTGAAAAACTCCATTTAGAAGAGTGGCATTCAAATTTGATAGAATTATTTTGGCAAAAGGTGCAAATAAATTGTAGGTCATTTAAGCCATTCGTTAACTCTGTCAGTTGACAACCTTAGTGGGATTTGCAAAGTTTAAAAAAACCCCTAAACTTTTTAACGAGGTGCATTTAAACCCTTTAAAAATAATTTTTATCAAATAAACCCAAAATTTTGTAAAATATAATCACTTATATTTTATTAATAAATGTAATCATTTTGTAAAATTTTGAATATATCGAAATGATATATTGTACCAAAAGAAAAATCCATTAATATTAACATCTTGTAATAACTAAGGGCATATTGAAAATAAAATCAAATAGATTTTCTATCTTTAAGTTTAAAGAAAAAGGTCAATTACCTTTCCACATTTTTTTTGAGAGGATACCTTTCCACATTTTTAGAACAAATTTATCTTTTTATTCGTCTCGTTATCTTCTTGATTGTTGATATTTATATAAAAATAATATGGAGACATTGATTATAATATATTATTCGTTATTTTTTAAATTAATAGAAAATGATTATATATAATTTTTTTAAAAAAGAAAAGAAAAATATTATTACGTCGGAAAATATATTATCTACTATAAAGAGTAGTATTAGAGATGTTGAACATTTCCAAGAAGTGTAAAATACTTTTTGGATTTTAACACTTTAACATTTGAAAATTAAAAACTACTGTCTGTCCAACAATTGAGTGTAATACATACTGAGGAGGTGAGAAAAATTCAAATAAAATAAATAGCTGCTTTTAACCATCCATTTTATCTATATTTTAATTAATATTATTTAAATTCTTATAAGAAAATTAATTATTGAATTTTTTTATATATAATTATCAATGTATTGATAAAAGTTACTTGTATTTTAAATCTTTTCATCTAATTAAAAGAGTCAATTAAATTCATATATATAAAATTCTCTATATCGTAGGAGAAACTCTAAAACCTTTAGGTTTTGCTTTGGTTTTTGTTTATCTGGATCATTTAGAATAACATGAATAGACAATTATTCAGCTTAAGATTTTTCATCTTGGGTACACCTTATTTAAGTATACCTTAAATGCAATTTTTATCTACAAGAGCTATAATTATAATTTACCATAAAATACATATAAAAAAATGTTATTAGACACAGAGTATTGAGCTTTATTGTATGGAAAAATAGTAACAATTTAAAAGTTTTGTTTGATTTGCATGGGTGGTTCCTTTCCATGATTACAATGTTTTTATATGGATAAGGACGGTTAGTTTTGTTAGAAGCTAGTAACATAAATAGATAGGGTGGGGATTTTCACACTCCTCTCTTTGATAACCACACTCCACTTTATCATTTTATACATATATCGACATATTTAACCTTAACTTATATACTCTTTTTATTAATAAATTTTTTAACTTGCTATTTTTATATTTAGATAAATCAGACCTTATATAGATTCTTTTAACTTTTAATAATTTATTTTTTATAAATTAACTTTTTATGGTAGAAGACTAATTATTATTTATATTATTTATTTTCTTTTATTTTTTTATTGATTAACTATCCTTATATTATATATTATATAATTAAAAATATAAGAAACTTAATAATTAAAGTGAAAAAAGTTATTGTAATTATATTTCTAAATCTCCTTAAATAAATGAGCTAATAGAATAAATTTAATTCAATTAAACTAAATTATGTATTAATTATATATAACTCAAAAGGTTAAAATTTTAAAACAAATAATTTTTTAATTAAGTTTCAATTTCATTGAAATATTATTTACTTACTAGTTCAATTTAAAAAATGAAAATCATGATATAAAAATAAAACTAAAAATAACTGTCAAATCATTTTTTTAAGAATAAATAATTTTACCAAAAATTTTTTGAATGAGAAAAAAAAATCTTATTTCTATTTTTTTAGCTTAAAAATTTTGAATTATATTTAGTTGAAACTAAAAATAATTGTTTCATATAAAAGACATCGTTGATTTAAGTAAGTAAGATAATATATATTCTCAAATTATATCAATAAGAATAGATGGTTAACTTAAGGTTATTAAAGTCATTTACATTTTAAAAGTATTTAATATTGAGTGTAGTTATCAAAGAGGAGAGTGTAGAAATCACCACCTAGATAGATATAGCTTTGGGAGATTTTTTTTTTTTTTAATTTCTCCGCTGCTTCAAACTTTTTTTCTCACATTTGAAGTACCCGGGTAATGGAAAGGACCTCAACTTTTGTAGAAGATATATAGGTTGGCTATAGCTATAAATACGTACGTGATTTTATTTCATATAGGTTACTTTAATGATTTTTAGTACAGAATCAGTCCTGTATAATAACTGTGGATACTTTATGATTGACATTAATAAAAGTTCGAATGAGATATATAAGTAGAGTCTGGTTTACTAAAGCAAAGGACAGTCATAACTATTACGCCTCTTATCAAAATGATAATTCTCTTTAAAGATACACGGTCAAAATTAGAGTTGGAGACTTGATTTCACCTCTCTTTAAAAAAACACCATCAAAACCTGAGTTGAAGATTTGATTTCGCCTCCTCTCATTAAAAAAATGTGAAAAGAAATAATAACATTAAGTAGTAATAAATTCGACTTCTATTGAGGCAGTCCGTATATTCGAGTTAAAAAAAAAAAAAGGAAAAGGATAGTCATTATATATGCAAACAAGAACGAGCAATGCAACATGCAAAGTAAAAATAAAAAATAAAAAATTAAAAGGAAACAAGTTCAATAGACATTATCACAGCTCTGACAAATCCTTAATTAGAAGATAAGATCATCGTATTAACCATTTAATTATGATTGGATCAAAAGGAGATTTGGGGGTAATGTGAGAGGCCCCATGTTGAATCATCAAACATCCTTCTTTATACTTACTTTTTAATTAATTTTTATCTCATGCTGAGTCAAAAGGACTAACTTATGAGGTGGATCATTCACATATATATATAATGGTTCCATTCCCTTCTCTAATATTTCAATGATAATTTTCTCTTCCTATATACAATATGTCCTTTTCTTCTCTTATTATTATCACTGAATCAAGACAGATTTGCCACTAATATCCATTGGATCCTCCTTTGTAAAAATATATATATTCCTTGAAGCTTGGATTATTAACAAATGCAACTCAAAATCCATAGTAATATCTAGTTAATTGTGTCATATCAAGGTGTAGGGTTTTGTAATCTTCTTCAATTTTAAGAACTTAGATCAATAATTATTCCAACATATATAGCTAGGGGTATTCTAGATTCTATTATATATATATTGGAAACCTGTCCTTCTTTTCTTTTTCATACTTCAAGAAAATGCTTAACTACTCCAATGTAGCATCCATCTATGACCCTGCTAAATTATTTAATTTACTCTATGATAAATCCCCTATATGAATATAGAAATATTATTGTACTATATAGTATATATTATAATGCCACTACTTGTTAATTTTATTCTGCCGCTAGCTAGGCTGGTTGTGTTCAATTATTCATCGAACTTCAGTATTTTTGAACTATTTATGTGTGATTAACCGTAAATTTGGAATCTTAGGAGTGCTATTTATTTATATATAGACTTCCCATGCAATAGACTGTGATTATAAGATTAATCTTATTAATTACTTGTCTCCTTTTATGCACACCAAAGATCCACATGCACCCTTTTCTCAGACAAGGTAAAGAAAAGATTTGAAACAATTTTAATATGTTTTTGTAGATACCCATTTACAAATAGAAAAATGAGTTGGCGCTATAATAGGACATAAGTGACCAATCTAATAGTAATGTTTGTGGAACCATTAATTTAATAATTCAAGTCCCAATTGTTATGAATTGACTATATATTTACATGCTTTCCAAATCTGCATTTATAATGTTCTTGATGCCAGAAACATCGATCATATACAATAACTTCATTGGGTGATTATTGTTATAAACCCCACAAGGATGTCAAGTCTGCCCGTATGCACTTATGGTATTATTTCAAAGACAGAAGAATAAGTAAGGTTTACCTCATTGGGTATACTAAGATACACAAGAACCCCCATATTTTCCTTTCCTTTTCTTTTTAATAAATGGAAAAATCTTCATTAAAAATCCATGGATTTAAGAAAAAGGCATAAAACTTAGGCCAAATACACCATAAGCATGAAAACAACATAATGATATTACAGCATGTTTTCTTCTCTTCTGGTGTCTTTTAGAAATATTTTATTTTTTATAAAGTAAATCTTAGTTTGAATTATCATTATTGGATCGGAAAGTTAATACTTTTATGCAATAATATAATATAAAAAATAACATAGTCAAAAATAAAGTAATCCTAGATTTTCTCTTACAACCTAAGATATCTTATAAGTTTTGAATTATATTTACATATGCAGTATGTATGTATTATATATATACTATAATATTAATTTTTTAATTTGATGGTTAACAGTATAAATTATTTCTTATGAACAAATGGTAGTTATTTTTTTTATATAAAATTATGTAAATCATGTATCCAAATTAGTTTTCATATCGTAGATATATACAAAAATTTTATTAAATTTTCAGTTTGAAATATTATTGGATATTTTATACACGTAAGATATAGTTTATATAAATCGTGAATCAAACTTAATTTTGAACATATATTTTGTTATTTGTAATTTTTTATACTTTCTTTCACATGATTATAAGCGTCCTGATCACTTAGACTATGCGTAGAGGGACAACTAAAATAAGGTTTTGTTTAATATCAATTACATAGTTGTTTTTATATATTTGTTGCATGTACATTGTATTTGTAATAATTTAATTTTATTATTATGTTTATAAATTTTTGTTTAATTGTGTGTTAATCAAAATAATGTAATTTCATTTTAGTCTTTTTATGTGATATACATGCAATATAAGTACATGGTATCTATACTAGTACATTTAAAAAAAAATTTAGTTTATTTAAAATTTAATTTTAAAATACTCATGATGATATATATATATATATATATATATATATATATATATATATATATATATATATTATATTTTAATGTGTTAAAATAAAAAAAAAAATTATCACATTTTTTCTGTTATGTTTTTTATAGAGAAA